>CABHPH010112477.1:0-12228 GCA_902168325.1 Peromyscus nudipes
ACCCGATGTATTGGGGGTGTTTGGTGTTCTCATCTAGAATGAGATCTTCCTGCACACCCAGGGCATTCACTTTAGTTTCTCAGAAAGAGTGTGGTGTGGGGGCCCACAGAGGTTTCCTAGTGAGATCTGAGCTTGCTTTACCTTGCAGGGCTGCATGAGGGGATGGCTTGACCACATGCGTGGTTACCAGGTGTTTGGAAGGGTCTGCACTTGGCTGTGCTAGGGGGAGGTCTTTTGCCCCACCCCTTGGCATTCCTATAAAAAGCCCTTTAGAAGAGACAGAAGGGGCTGGTGGATATTGATCCAGGTCCTCCCAAAGCTATCCTGTGTTTCTGTCTGTCTTCTCCACACTATCTTTCTATCTAAATATTTCTTATCTCTCTTCCCTCAAGAGTACCCTGGGAGATACCTCACACAGCCTTGAGGCAGGGGGAGGGGCTTAGACTTTCCTTTGCTAAATGTACCTCCCCATGGGAGGCCCTCAGCTTCTTGTAGGAGGGAATGGGGGATGGGTTGGGAGGGGGAGGCTGGAGGGGTGGGAGGAGCGAAGAGGGTGATCTTTGATTGGTATGTAAAATGAATAAAAAAATTTCTTAATTAAAAAAAGAGTACCCCGGGAAAAAGTGGGAGCTGTCATCCCACAGTATGGCTACAGAATAGGATCTCTAATCATAGGTGAAGGGGAATTCTAGACCTTTCGTGAGTCTGCAGGCAAAGGTCAGTGAGATCAACTAAATGAATTCTGCTGTTTTTCATAAGAAAATGATAAAATCCATGTAGCTAGAGTTTTCCTGCCTGGCACACAGTCAGGACAAATCTCTGTCACCGGCCAGTCCCACAGCCGCTCAGACCCAACCAAGTAAACACAGAGACTTATATTGCTTACAAACTGTATGGCCGTGGCAGGCTTCTTGCTAACTGTCCTTATATCTTAAATTAATCCATTTTTATAAATCTATACTTTGCCACGTGGCTCGTGGCTTACCGGCATCTTCACATGCTGCTTGTCATGGCGGCGGCTGGCAGTGTCTCTCTCTGACTCAGCCTTCCACTTCCTAGAATTCTTCTCCCTGTTAGTCCCGCCTATACTTCCTGCCTGGCCACTGGCCAATCAGTGTTTTATTTATTGACCAATCAGAGCAATTTGACATACAGACCATCCCACAGCAAATCCAGACCCTGACCAACATATTGATATGGTTTGAATTGTTCCCCAAAGGACCATCCTTGATATGGTTTGAATTGTTCCCCAAAGGACCATCCTTGTCTTTAAGCAGCAGGGTCTTTGGGGGGTAGGTTACTGGGGGCATGCCCCTGAAGGAGACGGTGGGGCTCAGCTTCTTCCCCATCTCTGTTTCCTGGCTCAAGGTGAGCAGAATACTGTGCTTTCTTCTCTGATGTTCTATCCTTGCTGGAGGTCCCAAGGAACAAGTTCACTTGATCTTGGACTAGAGCCTTCAGAATTGTGAGTCAATGTCTAGTTACAACAACAACAACAAAAAATTATGGGAGCTGTGTCAAGAGAAGACCTATTTCAAGAGAAAATATATCTGGTAGAAATGATGCTGGAATTAGAAAATGGGCTATTTAAGACAGTGTAATCAATGTGATCAAGGCTTTAAATGAAAGAATAATTATAACAAGTGACTTTATAAGGAAATATTTATAGAAAATAGTGATTATTTAAAAAAACATGGAAAATTGATTGCTGAAAAATACGATGTCTAAAATGTAAATTGAATACTATTTAATTTTGTCAAAACAGATTAAAAAAAAAACCCAACAAACCAACCAAAACGTGACTGGAATCAAAAGAATGAGTTCGAGATACTGCCGTCTAAGAAGCCCTGTCTATTCTGCTTCTCATGGAAGCCTCCACTGAAGATGTCGTCTGCCTGCTGGCTGCTCCCAGGGACACTCTGGATAATTTTCAGTTTCAGCCTGAAAGACCCAGTGAGGAAAGTACACTGTGGAGTCTCCTGAACCACTCCTTTAGTGAGCAGAGGCCTAGATCAGCAGCCACGGGCCAGGAAGGGATGGTGATCAACAGTGCCCTCTATGGGATGAGAGAGGGCATGGCAGTAATGCCTTTGTGTTCCCCAGGCACTGGAGTTTCCAGATTCAAGAGACCAAATTTGAGAAGCATTAAATCTTCTTTATGACCCAAGAGCTGGACTTTCCAACAATTTGGACGTTCAAGCAGTTCAGTTTAATTTGCACACACATTCACAGCGTTTATAGTTGCATGAACTGAGAAAATATAGCTTTTCTATCATGATAATTGCTTTTTTAAATGATGATAATTGCCTTTTTAAAACAAGTTAATATTCTCATAATATGCTTTCTCTTTTGTTGGCTGGTCAAGCCAGACTTTTAAATAAAGAGCCATACCTTGGTTTCAATTCTTGGGCTGACATTTTTTCTATTTCAATTTTCTGCTCTCTCTCTTTCTCTCTATTTTTTTGACTTTGCAATTAGTTCCCCCCCCCAGGGATGACTAATTTGTTGATTTTCTAGCTGTTTTAATTACTTGGTTAGGTGTTCCATGTAGGATTTTATTTTTCTTTTTGGATTAATGCATCATAATTTCGATTTGCTATGGCCTTTCTTGCATTCTTCTGGGTTGCCGGCTTTATCTCTGGTCCATCTATCATCACCTCAGGATAGTTATTCTTTTTCTTTTTAGTGCTGAAGCTATTAAATATGCACCGTCTCTGTTCGTGTGCTCATCTTTTGTGTGTGGTAGATTTTGATACTGTCCATAACCACATAAAAACAAATAGGTAAACCTACAAAAGCAGGTGCCCTTACTTCTGACTACAGAGTTGTCTGCAGGGGCTCTCAGGAGAAGGCACAGGAGGAGACTCTCTCTGAGCACTAGGATGATGTCCCCTTTTGCTATAATACAAGAAAGTTTTTATGTCAAAGAGCCATTTCTTTGACCTGTTTGTAGCAGTAATAGTATCTAGCTAGTAGAAACAAAGCCAGTGTCCACTGATGGATGAATATAGAAAATGTGGCATATATTCACAACAAAATATTATTTAACCATAAAAAAGCCCAAGTCCTGTTATTTGCAGCAGAATGGACAAAGAGGAGGCTATTAGGTGTGGTAAAGTAAGTCTGGCACACAAAGATAAATAGTCCATGTGGAAGTTAAAGGTTAATCTTGAGGAACGAGTGAAACAGTGGTTAACAGGCCTGAGAAGTGGGTAGAAGGGAGGATGGGAGAAGATGGGTACTGGGCACTGGGTGAAGCTGGAATATGCAGTGACAGAGGGAACTTCTTCAGCACAATGAGATACCGTACAGATAGCTCTTAATTGAATATTTTGACACAGTTGATAAAAGAATTTTTAATATCCCCAACCCAAAGAAATAACGGAGGTGACACATATGTGCTGTCCTGCTGATCATTACAGATTGTGGGCATGTATTGAAATGCCACACTGCACCCCATAATTATCTACAATTAGTAATGATTCTGGTTTTTTTGTTTTGCTTTGTTTTGTTTTGTTTTTTTGTTTTAGACAGGGTCTCTCTGTGTAGCCCTGGATGTCCTGGAACTCACTATATGGACCTGGCTGGCCTTGAATTCACAGAGTGCTGGAATTAAAGGTGTGCGTGACTGTGCTACTAAAGTCTTCAATTTTTAAAACAAAATGTCCCTTTATACATATCTTAACAAATCGCTCAGAAAATTCCATCAATATTTCTAAACTTTGGCATATGAGAACTATGAACCTGAATGTTGTGGAATAATCTCTTTGTACACTGTGAAGATGTGTCACTCTGACTGGTTTACTAAAAAGCTGAATGACAAATAGTTAGGCAGGATTTCCAGGCACAGAGGATGCTGGGAAGAAGAAGGGTGGAGTTGCCAGACAGACACTGAGGAAGCAGGAGGGCAGCACAGAGTAAAGGTAACCAAGCCACGTAAAAGAACATACATTAAAAGATAAGGGTTAATTTAAGATATAAGACTAGTTAGGAACAGGCCTAAGCTAACGCCGAGCTTTCATAAATAATAAGAAATCTCGTCTCATTACTGGGGAGCCGACAGTCCCAAGAAAGAAGTCCGACTGTACCTGAGTTCTCCTTGGGGAACCAGAAATGTTTTCAGCCCTCAGTACACCTGAGAATCACCAGGGTCCCACCAGCAACCACATGACCAACCTGTGGGGTCCAGGCAAGCTTTCCAGGTGGCCCTACCCAGTAGCAAGTCTTGGCAATCTTGATTTGGGAGCAAAAGTTGCTAATTGGATCCTTTCTGCTGGTTGGAACCATGGAATGCACACGGTTGGCATTAATGGAGAATAAAGAGTTGGCCAGGACAGCCACGACTCATCTCTAAGACTACGGAGGACATGCAGCCAAGCGGCTGCTCTGGCTCTGCCTTATTGGACTTCTTTTCCTGAAGGTGGCAAGTTGGCAAGAACAATGGTTAAAAAGAAACCACTTAATTATTTTTAAGAAGGCCCTGTTTTTTTTATTCTTCTCTCATTCTTCCTAATTTCCTTTATTTTGAAAAACATTTGCTTATGTGTTTTGTGTGTATGTATATGCTTGCTGAGAGAACTTGGAAAAGTTTTGTTCTGTTCTCCGCATCCACCATGTGGGACTCAGGAACGGAACTCAGGTCATCAGGACCAGCAAGCCCTTTACCCGCTGAGTCATCTCCTTGCCCCGTTTCTGCTTTCGTCAGCAGTTCTTAGAACCTGGGGCCTAGTTCCCCTTGACAAACCTCCAAGGCTGTCTATGTGGGTATGAAGCCGCACTGGAGCCTGAAACATACAAACCACACCGGTGCTTCCTGCTTAGTCTTCCCCGAACTCCCTAACTCTTAGCTGCTACCTTTATCCCCGTTCCTGACTTCCAGTCTGGGTCTGGGGTTCTCGCTGGGTCACGTCCCCAAATGAAGTCTTTGGAGCTTTTACGCCCTGAGCTGTGGGATAGCAGGCGAACGCCTCTGCCCCCCCACTCCCCCGTTCCCTTTGCTTCTAGTTCTTTCCTCTAGCCGTGAAGTGATGCGAGACCTGACCTCAAACCAGTGTCAGGAGACGTGAAGAGGAGGAGCTCATGCTTCCTTCTTCACTGGAAGTCACACACACATCAGCGTCTGGGGGGTCTGCAGCGACAACTTTTCATTTCCTGTGGCCCGCCTGCTCGATTTCCTTCCTCTCTCCTCTTTTTCAAATTTTGAAAATAAAATATAATTACGTCATTTTTGCCCTTCCCTCCCCTCCTCCCATCTCTCTCAAGTCCACACCCTTGCTCTCTCTCAAATCCATGGCCTCTTTTCCTTAATTGTTGATATAGTGATATGGATAGGTAGACACACACATGCATATATTCCTAAAAATATACAAGCAAAAACTTTATTGCTAAATATACATATAACAAATAAACAATATATCCTTAAGTATGTACAAAACTATATATATGTGTACACACACACACACACACACACACACACACACACACACACGACTGCTTAGTCTGTATAAGGTTACTTGCACATATATGATTTCGGAGCTGCCCACTCAGTACTGGGTTTTCAATCGGGAGACTTTTCCCCGGGGAAGACTACTTCTCCCACTCTGAGCATTTTTGCACCGAAGGCTCAGGGAGCATGGAGGAAGAGGGGATGGAAAAGGTCAGGAGAGCCAGAGGACCAGGAAGTTTGCTATGAGATTGTGTCTCCTAGAAACGTCGGGAAAGTCAGACCCGGGAAGTCTCGCCAACATGGCTACCCAAACGAGAACGACACCAATAACACGGACTAGGGAAATCTCATGGGCTCCAACGTAGACAAAGAACTACACGCAACATCCTCTTTTTGTTTTTTAAACATTTTTTTTCCCCTTTTCAAGACAGGGTTTCTCTGTGTAGTCCTGACTATCCTGGAACTCGCTCTGTAGACCAGGCTGGCCTTGAATTCGGAGATCCACCTGCCTCTGCTGGGATTAAGGGCGTGCCCCACCACCGCCCCGCTGTTTTTCTGTTTTCTTGCCTTTCTTCTCCAACCCTCTTGCATTTACAGTTAGCCTAAAAATTGGCTGCTTGTTTGAGCCACTCCCTAGTCCACGTTGAAATCTCTAGCTTGATTTCTGATCACAGCTGTAGAATCACAAACACTAACGGGAAACACTCAAGTTTTCTCTCTCCAGTTTTCCCAAGGTCAAGAGCATTTTCAGGGGATCCCAGCACTAAGAAATTCATCCGGAATGGGTGCTCAAGCTCGTACTGTGTGGTATGCCCTAGCTCAGCGTTCTTGCATGAACTGAAACCTCACCACGAGAGCACACCGATAATGCCACCCCATCCAGAAGCCGCTCCCTGCTGACACAGAGCTGAGTCTTCCTTTTCCTCATTAGCTCTGTGGAAGAGCCCACCACTACCAATGCAGTTCCGAGGCTCTTCGTCTGTGCTTACATTTTATCGTCCTTATTTTAACTCTAGCAACTAAGATTTACACTGTTTAGGAGCAAGAAAAAGACAACTAGTTCACTTACATGAAAACTTTCTACATGGAGGGGCTGAAGAGATAGCTCAGCAGTTAATGCTTGCCGCTCTTGCAGGGGACCCAGTTCGGATCCCAGCATCGTTATCAGGAATGCTCTATTTGGGGGTAGAGCCTGTGTGGGGCAAGCAGGCCAGCCATTCTCCAGCGTTCCCGTTACTGAAGAACAGCAAGCGTCATTTCCTAGCCTTGCACCAAGAGACTGTCGCCTCAGCACTCCTCGCTGTGGTTAAGCTCAGTCTCCTGAAACAAAGGGACTGCAGGTGTGGTGGCACACACCTCTAATCCTAGCACTTGGGAAGCAGATGCAGGCAGAGTTCAGTGAGTTCGAGGCCAGCGCCATCTATACAGTGAGTTCCAGGACAGCCAGGGCTACACAGAGAGATCCTGTCTTAGAGAGAGAGAGAGAGAGAGAGAAGAAATATAAACTGTCAAGGAAGAGAAGTTCCACATTCTGCATTATGGATCTATTAGGGAACCACTGCAGGGAACGTTGACTGATTTGCTCATATAAACATTCACATATATAATGTATATAAATACATAATACAAGAGCACCTAACCGTTTTCTCCTAGTCTGTCTTTCTCTTTGCTGACTTAGCCCTTTTCTTCCTGTGGAGAACCTGATGTCATATCCAGATCCCATTGGCCAAATGCAGCTTAGAGCTGACTAGTAGGTCAATCTTGTATTCTCCTGCTGTATGATTGGTCTCTAGACAACACACACGTGTGATCATCACGTCCTCCAATCTCTTGTCCTTTTAGCCTATAAATTCTGCTTTTGTTTAGGGCCAGCAACTTGGGTTGCTGTCATCCACATCCGTTAAAAACGCTGAAGTCTCCTCCACAGGGAACCTGTGACTTGTGCACCTGGAAAGCCAGCTACCAAGGACTCAGAGCCTCACACTTGACCTCGAGTTGTGGTTCCATTGCTTTAACTGGAAGCTTCCGGGAAGAGAAGAGGTATCTAAGAGACACCGTAAGGTGTGAGTGACACAGGGTGGGTCCACACATGGTTATCAGAGTGAGCATCCCAGCATCTCAAACCATCAGCCAACCTTTGCAGGCCTTTCCATCCGACTCCTCTCTCATCCACTCCTCTTCTGAGCCTACTTTTCCTTCATTGTAATCAATACGATCACACAATCATGTGCGTCACCTTTCAGACCCAGCCCAGACTTACCCAGCACTCTCTCAATATCCATGGCTCTGCAATCTACTGCCCCACCCACTTCTCAGCGACAAGAAAGAGCACCTGGTACTCATTTAGGATTAAACAAATAGACTGGAAAACACCAAATTCTACCACAAGGGGGCAGCATGTGCACAGTCAAAGGAGAGAGCCTCTGTCCCACCACGACAGATGGTGACGTTATCAGCCGTAAGGAACTTCCTGCCTTTCTGTACCTGTGTAAAGCGACTACAGACAGTGAGAACCAGTTATCATGACACTGGCATGGAGCTGAAGATCGTAACTATTTCCCAGCCCTCTTCAGCTGTTCTCATAACAAGCACAACAATGTTCTTTTCAAATACTGGACATGATTTAAAAACTGCGAAGTAATTTAAATAGACCCCAAGTGTTACAGAAATAGCATTTGCAAGACTTTTAAAGATGAGGGTAGAGACCAATGCTGTGAGGGGTAGTCAGCAAAGGGTAGAAAAACTTTTATGTGCTTATTGATCAGACAGTCTTTAATAATAATGAATTGATGATATACAGTCTAGATTTTAATAGATGTTCCCTATGTGTTTGGGAAGAAAAATAAATATTTGAAATAGTTATATGTTAAGTGTTCCAATTTGGTAGTTGGCTCAGTTCAAAATTAAGATAGCAATGAGTTGAGGGAGCAGGTCAGGGGTGCAGAGCTTGCCTAACCTGCAGGGGGCCCTAGGTTCCATCTCCGTCACTGTAAATAGAACAACAACAAAAAAAAACATAAGAGGATAGCTAGACAGACAGACAGACAGACAGATAGATGATAGATAGACAGACAGGACAGGGGTGGTGTGGAAGAGGCAAAGTGTGAACTGTTTGAAGAAAGAAGTCCTAAGTTTGAATGCAGCTGGGGTTAAGAACTTGACCCTAGAGTATCTATCTGGTTTGGTTCCTAGCGCCTGGCCCATGCAGACTCCATTTTCTGTGTTTAACACTATCTGCTCCATGCATAGTTATCGGGAGAGAATGATGGTAATAACTCTAGCTTCTGTAGTTAGGAAGATTAAATGAGAGAATAAATTCAAACAGGCTTTGTAGTTCATAAAATGCTGTGATAGAATGTGTGTTCTACTAAAGGCTAATTATGTGGCCAACAACAAGAGAGTCTGAGGCAGAAATGGAAGTTGAATGTTCTCTGGAGACCCAGAAAGGTTTCCCAGAGGTGGGAGGAAAGGCTGACCTTGCAAATCACCCATCTCCTCCAGCACCAGCCAACATGAACCCAGCAGACACATCAGGTGGCTGAAGTCTGCTTTGTTCTTTTTGAGAGGTTCACATGTTCTTATCTGGGAGCAATTTCATGCCCCAAGGCCAGAAACATGCCCCCCTCTGCAAGGTCCTTTCTGAATGACCAACAGCTGTTTTGTAGACAGTTAGATCTGATTCTATTTCTACCAGGACCCCTTCTAGCTCTACCCTGAACATATTAGCATCCTCAGAAGAAAGATTCTCAATCCATTCAGAATCATATTATTGCTACTATAATTATTATAGCTATGACTATGACAGTCATTAGATGGAAAAAATCCAAATGGATGCAAGTGGAAGATGAAGGCACCCTGAGTCTGAGCAAAGGTAAAGGGCTTGCAGAGAGAAGCATTGGACCCCTGTATTGGGCTCCCTCCAAGTGAAAGGGCAGCTGTGTGTTCATGCAGAATGGGGGAGGGGATAATTACACTGTTGTCAGAGGGCATTCTTTCCATCTCCTTTCTACCCACAACTTGTCCATTGTCTGTCCTTAATGTCTCTAGTACTCAACACTCCCTCTCCATCCCATCTGTGGGTGCCCTAGATCAGACCATTTTACCTAGATCGTCACAACACCCTCCTCGCCCACCAGTGGCCTTACCCAGTCCATCTAGGGCATCCCTGCAAGATTCTTCCCATTCTCCAAGCTTTCCATTGCCTGGAGAATATATGCTGGTGTCTTCCCTGTGGCTAGAAAACCTTCTTGGTTAGGGTTTTTTTTTTAATTTTAATTGTTATTTATATATTTATTTATTTTTATCAACTTGACACAGGCTAGAGTTATCAGGGAAGAGGAACCTCAATTGAGAAAACACCTCCATCAGGTTGCCTGTAGGCAAGTGTGTAGGGCATTTTCTTGATTCATGATTGATGGGAAAGGGCCCAGCACATTGGAGCAATGGAGTAGATGGTCCTGGATGAAGGATAAGGGATAAGAAGATAAGAAACTGTGGTGACATTTTATTTGTGCTGAAATGTGGTATTTTATTTGTGTGTTAATAAATAAAGTTTGCCTGGAGATCAGAGGTCATAGCCAGCCATAAACAGAAGTCAGGCGGTGGTAGCACACGCCCTTAATCCGATCACATGATAAGCAGAGTCTCTGTGTGTTCAAGGACACAGCCAAGCATGGTGACACATGCCTTTAATCCCAGTGACGAGGAAGTCATGTGGCTGGGCTTAAAGCCAATGAGAAGGCAGAACAGGAAGGCAATAATGGCGCAGGTTAGACAGGAGGAAGCTCTCTTGGGTAGCTACGGGGAGGTGGTGAGCTAAGGTTAGTTGGCGGCTATTGCTCTGATCTCTACGGCTTGCACCTCTGTATTTGGCTCTGTGTTTCTTATTTAATAGGACTGTTTAGAAATTCGTCTACAAGAAGATAAGGGATGAGCACACCCAGGGAGCAAGCCAGTGAGCAGTGTTCCTCCACAGCCTCTGCTCCAGTTTCTGCTTCCAGGTTCCCGTCTTGTCTTCCTTTGTCGTTGATGGACTACAAGCTGTGAGCTGAAATAAACCCTTCCCTCCCCAGGTTGCTTTTGACCATTGTGTTTTTATCACAGCCATAGAAAGGAAACTGGAGCATCTGGTTCTGTGCTCTGAATGTCTTTGCCACCACCTCCATCTCCATGCCCTTGGATTCATAGGGTGAAATCCTAACCCCTAAGATGATGGTATTTCAAGGTGGGGGGCTTTGGGAGGTCATTAGGTGCTAGAGATGGTGCCTCCATAAATAAGATGAGTGTCCCCATAAAAGAGGCACCAAAGAGACCTCACCCCTTCCGCAAGGTGAGGGCACAGTAAGAAGGTACCACCTAGGAGCCAGAAAAGAGCCTCTTCAGATGGTCTGGGTTCCCAACCTTGAGAACCATGAGAAATACATTGGTTATCTACAAGTTGCATTTTGAAATAGAGACTAAGACATGTTCCTATTGGTACATGCAAAAGAGTCCAAGGAGACAGACTCACCTGGCACACACAGAATTCCCACATCAGGCCTGGAGTCATGCTGCTCTCATGGGCTGATTGCTTGGGAGTGCCTCGCCATCCTCCATCTGCTTTCAAAGTCTTTCACAGTCTGCTATAGTCTGACCTCTTCCTCTAAGCATGTCTCCATACTAGAGTTATTTTCTCCTTCACTTCTCTATCGACATTTGGAGTCCAGTCCCTTGGCTTTGGCTGCTAAGTTCATACTGGTAGTTCACTGATCTGCAATTCCTTGAGTCATCTGGACCCAGGTCACCATCGCCTCTAACATTATGTGCCAGCAAGTGGTCAGAGCTGAATACATGCCTGGTGAGTTGAAAGCATATTTCTTAACTTTCATTGGAGTTGGCCTTGAAATGGCCTGAGAGGGTGGGTTCTTTGTTGTGATAACTATGGCAGTGCCCATGTATAAAGAGGCCAAGCAGTGTTGCCTGGGCCGGGCACCAAGGTTACAGGAGCATGCACAGAGCCCAGCTCAATACAACAAACAAACAACCAAACAACCAAACAAACAAACAAACAACAACAACAAGAGTAGACCCACCCAGGATGTCAGAGTCTATGTAACATAGTAGGAATCTGGACCCTGTTCTAGATTCTGGTTTCATTATGTCTACTGTCCAATCCTGGGGGTATTTCTTCGCCTCTCTGGATGTCATTTTCCTCGGTTATAATAGCTCTCTGACAGAACTGAAAGGGGTAAAGCAGATAGCATGAAATAATAGTGTTGAATCAGGAACATACTAATATTGAAGACAGAGCTCTGCACAATAAAAATTTCACTAAGAACACTGTAAATACTGGCTGCAAATTGTCCTTTTGTGCCTGGGAATAGTGGCAAGGTGTCCAAAGTCTCATTCTAGGAATGGGGAGGAGAAGGAGAAGTTGGAAAAACATCCCCTGGTCTTCTGAGTACATTCCCAAGATACCAGGCCAGCCACCAGCATTTCCCAAGCGACAAGTTTTTCCTCCCCCATGCCCTGGGAAACTGCACAAGTAAAGCTCATTCCACAAGCCACTCTCAGGAACAGTCTTGACCCCTCCCCCCACACACACACTTGCTATTTGATACTCAAAGAGCCAAGTGTCAGCCATGTTGGATGTGATCCTCCAGACATCTGTAGACATAGGAAAGATGAAAACCATTTCCCTAGAAAATGTTAGAGTCAATGTCTGGAGGAGACGCCTCCGTACTCATCTATATTCAGAGAAGCATTAACAAGAGAAGAATCCAGTCATCCATATGGAAGGCAGA
>CABHPH010112480.1:3381-13821 GCA_902168325.1 Peromyscus nudipes
TCACACCCCCATCCCCCACACCCCCATCCCCCACACCCCCATCCCCCGCACCCCCATCATCCTGCACCCCCCATGGCTTCTGCATCAGGTTCTGTCTCATGTTCCAGCCCGGTCTGAGTTCCTGCCTTGACTTCCCGCAATGGACTAAGATTCCAGACATGTCCGCCAACTCAACCCTCTCCTCAAGTTCCTTTTGGTCATGGTGTTTCACCACAGGAATAGAAAAGTAACTAAGACAGTCACTGTTAGGACTATCCACTGCATGTCCTTTCATATGTTAATTGTTTTATAAAAGTCTGTCCCTATTTTTTAAAATTATTGTAATTCAAACAAATTTAGAGTTGATCATAAAGACATCTCAGAAAGGTATGGAGTAACTAAGAATTTTAGTGAACAAAATCCCATTCAAGTGAGGCATTAAATAAGTTTCACCTTCTTATCCGCCAGAATTGAACATGGGGGAGATGTGTATCTTGATATCTACCCATCACTGTTCCAAGTCCTCTGAGTAAGTGACTGTAAGTGCCCGACCATTGCTGAGACATATCTATGTAAGCAGCTCCATCCCTTGCAAGGCTCAGGGAACATGCTGGAAGATGGGGGGAGTGGAAGTACAAGAGGATGCAGGGGCTGCTGTGACATGCTGTCCTGTAGACATGGCATGGCTATTGCTCAAACTCACAGCAGCCCTGGTTACCTACATAAGACCCATATAATACATTCATACTTACTACTTAATGAATTTGTTTCCCAGCTGGAACAACCAATGTTTACACCCACACTGGGTTACTTTCTATTGGATTCTAACTACTTCACATAAGTCACTGGAATGGAGATAAGGAATGATGAAGAAAGAAAGGGAATGAGTAAGTGAGAGACAGGGCAGAACAAATATGTAACAAGAAGCTCTACTTCAAGTGAGTGCTCTTCGCTAAGAAACTCAGCTGATTTGTGTATGTTCATTTTCAATACTACGGTGATGGTAGTGGTTTGGATGAGAATTGTACCCCACAGTCTTAGGCATTTGAATACTTAGTCCAATCCAGTTGGTATCAATATTTGGAAAGGCTTAAGAGGTGTGATCTTGCTCGAGGAAGTGTGTCACTAGAGGCAGGCTTTGAGGGGCCTTGCCCTACACCCAGGTCCCTCTCTCTACTTTGTACTTTCAAGATGTAAGCTCTCAGCATTCTGCTCTATGGCCTCTAACTCTCTGGAGCCATAAACAAAATAAACTTTTTTTTATAAGTTGCCTTAGTCATGGTGTTTTATCAGAAGAACAGAACAGTAACTAGTACAGTGACTAAGCTACAAACGCCTTTGTCTCTACTGTACACAATGAATCCATCCCAATACTCTTGCACACATCATTCCCACCCTTACACCCAACCCATTTCTTCAGAGAACTCTCACTTCCTTCTATCAAACCACTTTTGCACTGGATCCCCACTCATGTCCTCAAAGCCTTCAGTCCCTCTTCATCCATTCAGGTCTCCGTCTTCTCCATCATCACATCAGCCTTTGAACTGTGACCAAAATGTCTCATCTTCATATTTATCTGCTGATCTAACCCCGCCTTTCCCCTTCTCTAGCTGCAACACAACCTCTGCAATACAACTGGCTGCAGAGCTTCTAGGAAAGAAAAACAACAAAAGAAAATACACCAACTTGTCTCTACTTACTGCCTCTAAGCCCAAGTCTCCTCTTTTCTGTTTCTTATACTATAAATATAAAATGCAAAACAACACAAGAATAAGTGGTTGGCCCTCTCCTTCTATAACACTCTTCTAGACCCTCCCCTCTCACAGCTCCTCCCTGGATCTGTGGTTGCTTCTCAATGTCCCAGTATCTCTGGGCTTCCCCATTAGACAAGTGTCTTTGTTCTTGCCCCAAATCCCCCAGCGATCCAGGACAGCCAGCACTGGACTGTGGGGTCTCTGCAGCTCCTTGGTCACCAGCAGGACTCTCTTCTGCACTCCCCACTTCACCAGAATTCTTCCACATCCCTAGCAGCGGTACCTCCATTCACACATCTGCTGAAGCCAACAGTTTGGGGTCCCCACCTAATGTCTGTTGACCCCTCAGTGACATCTATTTTATATATGAATGATGTCAGTTACACCTCTAAATGTCCAAACTTGCCTGTCCCACTATCTCCCTCCTCCTGGAACAGAGAGACAAAGAATATAAACAAGACACTTTAGAAGTCCAGCTACTACCAAGGGCCTGGCAGCCCCAAATCATGGGAGCCTGTGCCTATCCCATCACACTAGCTTCCTGGTGCCTCTCCTACAGGAAGCCCATCCACCTCTGCACCTCTGGGTTCCCATTCTGGTACATTCTTCTCCAAGCTCTTTAATCTCAACTTTCACTTTCCATCTTCAAAGTCACCTCCCCAAGGAAGCCTTTCCTACCACCCGATTTTATTATTCTGGGGTACGGAATTCACTCATTTTCTTGACAGCATGCACCCCAATTTATAATTTTTCACTTAAAAAATCTCTCTCTCAGTAGGCCATCAGCTTGTAGAAAATACATGTAAAGGCTCACCATGTGTCCCTCAGCATCAAGTACAGCATCAGATTATTATGTAACAGATCCTATTCCCAGAGTAAAGGGTTTTAAACATAACTGATGTCCTTAATTATCTCTTTTGACTTCTATATGTAAAAAATATACTAAAATAAGTACATTGAAATGTGCACATAAAATATGGTGCTATTGGCGGAACTAATCATGATACAGTATTAAACGTCCAATTGTGAATTAGTTTTGCAATACACAAGGTCTTCAGGCTTTGTATCCTGGGGTAAAATGTCTCTCCATGAAAATACCAACATGGCAGGGCTCCAAGGGATGCTAATTACATCAATGCATCCCATAATGGTATTATAACACAAATCTACAGGCATCTTAAACATCAGTTCACAATTTTTTAAAAGATTGAATGGATTTTGGTTCCAATGGTCACAGTACAGATCTCACAGTGACAAAGAGTTCCAAATATCTGATCTAAAAAACCCCATAGGCTCATACAACTTTAGAAGAAACATGATCTTTTGGCTTTCCATGGGTCTTTATCTACTGAGAAGTGAATAATTAGGAAGAACAATTTAATAGAAGGAAAATTCAATGTACCTGTCACCTTTAGAAGTTGAGTTTCATAAAACTAGTCTAATAAGGATAATGGTGACAGGCTCATGACTCATGTCAAACTCCGTGTTGTACATTCTTCCTACATAACCCTATTCTTAGAAAGCTCAAAATAGCAACTTGGTATATGCTGCACTATAATTTTCTCTAAAAAACCCCATGCCTAAAGCCCACCACCCCATGAGAAGCAGGCTACGTACCTGTCCAGGGATATAAAACAGATGGAGGAGGACTTCTCGTTGGACTGGTCACGCCTAGTAGACTGCCTCAAGACAGATGAGCCTCTGGCAAGTCTGACCCCAGAACCCTTTCTGAAAGCACAAGTGAGAAATTGAAGTTATATAATTACCAAATGAGGTGAATTATCTGTTCCCCTCTACAAAATTCTGAAGGATCAATAAACTCCAAAGATTATTCAATGTGAAACTTCATCTCTGGAAGTAAAGACAGAAGGAGAAAAGAATGGAGGAGACAGAAGGAGAGGGTTCAAATCAAGTGTGTGGTAGGCAAACAAACCTAAAGTCTGCACTTACAGTGCAGTACTGGTGCTCATTACAGACTGCCAGCCTGTGGAAGGGGCGTTCCAAAGTGTACGTGAGGGAGACAAAAGGGAACGATAAACATGTTGCTCTAGTTTCACGTTGTTGCTGCAACAGCATGTTCTAACTAAAACCAATTTAGAGAGAGGGCTTATTACAGGCTATAGCTCATCAATGAGAACAGAAACCTAAGGAGGAGCATGGGAAGCAGAATCACAGAGCGATGCTGCCTGCTGGCTCACCACAGGCTCAGGCTGAGCTAGCTTTCTACGGCCCAGGACCACGTGCCCAGGGAATGGTGACACCCACGGTGGGCTGGGCCCTTCTCCATCAGTTAACAGTCAAGACAATCACTCACAACCATGCCAGAGGCCAATCTGATCTGGGCAATCCCCAACTGAAATTCCCTTCTCAGATGGTTTTAGGCTGTGTCAAGCTAACGAGTAAATCTAACTAAAACAGACATACTGAGTGGCCAGTTTCATTAATATAACAGAAACCTAATGAAGGTAGAATCCATACATTTTTAACAACTTCCTATCTGTGAGCTAGATCTGTCAATACAACTACAACTTTGTTGATCTTTGCAAGAGTTTCAAAAGATAGCATTAACTATCTTTTAAAGGTTTAACTATCCTTTAGTTAGGCACAGAAGTACCTATATCCAAAGGTTTCCTGCATTTTAATATCATATATCCAATAAACTATATTTTAATATCAGCTGTCTTTTTAGAGATGCATAAAATAATGCATCTTATAATTTACAGGTTTTTAGTATTGATGAAATAAACATACTCTTTCAAAGTTCCTAAAGCAAGTTTGTATTAAGGTCAGTCCTGAAAACAAGTGAGGCTCACTAGCAGACTGGAGGAGGGCTGAAGGAACAGGAAGTCACAGCCCACAGATCCCGGTTTTAGGAAGTAGCCCCATGAGCTCTCCTAGTGGACTCTATTGCTCTTAGGAATGCCTAGAAGTTACTTCTTTGAGCAATGTACAACACACATCCATCAGCTACTGATACAACTCTACACCCTGCATGCTATTTAAGGTGCAATATAGAGTACGTATTACCCATTTCTCATTCACCAATGTTTAACCACCCTCAGGATCAAACTGGTATTTGGAATAACACCAAAAAAAGGACTTGATTAGAAGCAAAAAGAGGCTGTCCTTTTTTTCAATGGAAAGCTAATTAACTCTCTGGAAGCTGATATACCAAATGGGCCATAAAAGATGCCGATTCTCAACTCCAAGCACATCCTACCATTAGAAGCACAAGCAACAAAGGGTCCTTAACCAAAGCCTCAGTTGATGAGCAGCAATGTAGCCTGTTAGCTTTTGCCAAGATAGTACACCACAATATGTATCTATCGGTAATCATCAAATCCTCCATGTCCCCGACTGCCTTGCTCAACGAGCAGCATTCCTCTAGACTTCTGAGCAGCAGCAGAATGATTTTTCTCCCCTGGTTAGCAACAAGCTCCCCATAAATATTAGCTATGGTCTGCACCCTGGCAGCCTGGCATGAGAGGGTGGAAAAACTCTCCCAGAGCCTGGAGGGTAACAACACACACAGTAGAACCGCAGACAGCACATGCTTCTGCACTCAGCCTTGAGCAAATGTAGCCCAGTGTGCATCCCATCTCATCTGACTCTCCAGTCTGATCTAGGCCAGACAGTGGGTCTCAGTCTGACTCTGGAGAGCAGAAGGGGGGTGGGGGGGATAAGAGGCATATATCTGAAAGTCTGAGAATGTCACCCCAGACTCTCTAATCAGAAAACCCTAACTCTATCATATACTTTTATACTTCTGTTGAAATTCTGTGTTTAAACAAAGATTTCTACAGCAGAAAAGCTTCAAATCCATTTACCTGGCCCTCACACAAAAATCAGAAGCAAAGAATGATGCCCAAATAATACTACCTTCCTAGGACCGGTCTAACCACAAACCACAAAATGGAGCGTTTCCAACAACAAAATGTATTGAGAAGGGAAGGTACCAGTCAACACAGTAAACCATTTTTCTAAAGAATACATTCTAAAGTGATTTAAAATTACTTGTGATTATTCTTATAGTCTATATTGACTTACATATACCATCTATGTGGAGGCTTGATTCAAGAAGTCCAAGGTTTCATACACACGCTAAGCACTGAATGAAAACTAAGCACTTTCTCTCACTAACACACACAGTTCTTTTCAATATAAACAAACACTGTTGTGGTAAGTCAAATATAAACTTACCTAAAAGCATTATGATATTGGTAACAGTGTTTTGCCACAGTGTATTTTTTCAATCAAGAGTTGCTGGGTGGCTGCTGAGATGGTTCAGGGTTTATGAGTAGGTGCTGCACTCACAGAGGACTCAAGTTTGGTTCCTAGCACCTACACCAGGCAGCACCAGGCAGCTCACAACTGCCTGAATTTCAGCCAGGAGAACCTAAGGCCCCTGGCATCATCTACCAGCACCTGTACGTAGGTGCAGGAAACCTCACACAAACACACACACCTTAGGCCTATCTAAAAGAACAAAGAAAAATAGTATGGTGCATAAACTTCAACCTAGCAAAAACCAAACATCTAAGGACTCTTGCTCACCATGTTACAGAGAAGCTGGATATTTCCCTGGTGCAAGGACAGACAGAGCACTAAGTCTAGTAGTGAGATCCTTAAAAAGCATACACGGTTTTTAAAGCCAGAATTCCATTTCTAGAAATAAGCCTTAACTCAAGAAAAATGTGCCCTGATTGTTCTCTCAATGAATGTCCACCTCAAAGCTATTTGTCCTGGAGAAGAAAAACAGTAGACACAGCCTACGGATAGGAACTGGTAAAGTCGCACTGTATCCATGACGTTAACAACAGCCAATGGAGAGGCAATGTCTACATAGTCGTTTCAAATATAAACAGGCCCATGCTGTCTTCCAGCTATCTGCATAGCTTGCTACTCACCTACTTTAAGCACTTACTCAAACAACATGATCTCATCCAGAGTTCCTTGGAAGTCATCTCAGACTCTAATCCAGCTCCTGAGGATGAGCCCTTTAAGCTCTTCACCATGTCACCATCATCAAACACTGAACTTGACTGTCTTCTCTACTATCACCAAGAGGCTTTCACCTCGTACTCATCTTCAGCACCCACAATATACACAGCATTCAGGCAGTATTCAACACTTTCCAAATAAATATACCAGTTGAAATACCAGGCCATAGTTTAATAGTAAATGTATTTTTTAATTTCTCTAAAAGAAAAAGGCACGTGTGTACACGTACGTACGTACATACGTATGTACACACACACACACACACACACACACACACACACACACGCATGCGCAAGTGTCCGGAAGAAAAGCCAACATATCGAAGCTAAGATACAGTCATAAGAACAATGTTTGGTGGTAGCAATATACCATAGGCAGGCTCAGTACAATTTCTATGTTCTCTTAATATTTTATGTCTTATGAAGACTTCTATTTAAATTATTTAATATTTGCCCCCAAAGTCTTTGTGTCAATTTTACACATCAGAAAGAGGACCTCTGTGGCCCCTGCCCACATCTGAGGGCTATGCCTCTGAGAAGCACATTACTACTCAGCTTTCAAGAAACATGGGAACACAGAGAGGCATAATCCAGGCAGTTCGCTCACTTGCTGAGAAAAATCTCATGAAATGAACAGTCATCTCATTTCTAAGTATGCGTACAAGAACTGTAGATTAACGTGTGTAGCAGGAATCTTAAAAGGTCTTATTAATAAAGACAAACCCAGGACCAGGTATTGCGGTGAACGCAGGAAGATCAGAGAAGTAGAACAAGCCACAGCTTCCTTACCTCGCCAATTCCTCAGGTGATCCTGTTTCCTCAGACTGGATGACTCTCAGCTGAACTGTGCTGCTCAAAAGCCTAAAAGCTTAACCAGCCTCTAGTTCCTGGTCCTCACACCTTAAATACCTTTCTGCTTTCTGCCATCACTTCTTGGAATTAAAGGTGTAAGTAACCATGCCTGGCTGTTTCCAGTGTGGCCTTGAACTCACAGAGATCCAGAGGGATTTCTGCCTCTGGAATGTTAGGATTAAAGGCGTGTGCTACCACTGCCTAACCTCCATGTTTAATATTGTGGCTGTTCTGTTCTCTGACCCCAGATAAGTTTATTAGAGTGCACAATATTTTGGGGAACACAATACCACCACAAACGTGTACTATGACATCTTCAACATCAAGCTGTTTACTCTCCCTACACAGTTAAGTAATGTGCTTTCTGGCATCAGTTATTTAGAAAAGAAAAAGGTACCAAAGGCTTTTCCCTAATCTGATACCAAACAGATATGCATATCTTTGACTAAAGCATTTACTACAGCTTATTTACCAGTTTATTCTTCAAATACATCTTAATGGCATATTCTGCACAAGGGAATGCATTAAATGCTTTACAACTTACTGCATCCTACATTTATAAGAAAAGCAAGGGTATTTTATTTGTAACACTTTTCTAAAAATGGCATGGCTACTTTTTGATAACTCTCCAACTAGATAATTTAAAAGATATTATGGTTCCAAGCTAGAAGAGGAGCATCCCCAAGATTCTCCTGACAACCCTTTTGGAGCTCTTTTTACCATTTCAAATACCTTTCAATTTAATTTTGGCATGATTGAAAAGCACATCTCCATTTCTTCCTGAAACTGACTTCACATTGTAAATGGGCCACTTCACTAAACAACCAGTGAGCTGAACACATATCTTCAAACAGCACTATATCAAATCCACTGTTTAGTTTGGAAACATTTTTCAAGTACCACAAAGAAAACATCCAGACCGAAGGACAATGGATTAGCAGTAAATACATCTTGAGTCAACATTTTGCCTGATAGCTTAAAATAAGCTCAAGACATTTATAAAAATAACTTCAAATGGTATTTGCTAGTATGAAATAAATCAAATTAGACTAGGTATAAATTAACCAAACCTGATACGCATTCTGCTGTATTTCTTATAAAACATAATGTTTATAAATGTTCATATTTTGTGTTAAATGAGGAACTAGTGATTCCTAATTGACACGCAATTTTCTCGTGTAGCCTTGGCTGTCCTGGAACTCGATCTGTAGATCAGGATGGTCTTGAACTTGGAGATCCGCCTGCCTCTGTCTCATGAGTGCTGGGATTAAAGGCGTGTAGCACCACAGCACAGCTACTAACTGCCTTTTTAAAGCATAGTCAACCATTCTATTCTTAGCAGCTGACTTTTCTTTACCAGAAGAATCTATAGAGGTCAAATTCACAGGCTGAGAGCAGGTTCCCACACCATCATGGCAGGTACTTTATTTAAATCCATCTATCAGAAAGGTCACTCAACTGAAAAAGAAATAAAAGACTCAGCTGAAGTTCATCTTGCTCTCCCACACAGAGCACTACCTAAAGAATAACTTTAGGAATAGAAGAAAATTAAAGTTAAAGTTTCCAGGTTAAAGGCCAGTCTTCCGCTTTTTATTGCAAACAATGTCACCATTCTGTCACAAGTCTTATGACGTGTCTATGAGAACTCAGTCAACAACTATTATAATGATGCCATCTTTCTTAAACAGGGTAAGAACAGGGGACCTAGGAAGGACATAGGGCAGGGCCCTGGAGTTGGGGAGGAAGTGAGATAACTTAGGTCATTGACATAACCTATTAACAGGTTATTTTTATGCCTACACAAAGATATTTGGATGCTTAAAAAACATGTACACAACTGTTGCATGTATAAATCAAGTAAGCCTTGGAAATAAAATGAAAATCCTCAGGAATTTAAATTCTTGTCTGGAGTGGGGGCAATGGCCTTTAATCCCAGCACTTGGGAGGCGGAGGCAAGAGGATCTCAGTGAGTTCTAGGCCAGCCTGGTCTACAGAGTGAGTTCCAGGACAGGACAACCAGGGCTACACAGAGAGACCCTGTCTGAAAAGGAAGAAAAGTAAATTCTTAGCATTATCCCTCCACCTAAGAGATCTAACTGGAGTGCTAGAAACAGCTCACAAGAAAGCAAGTTTAGTAAGGTACTTATTTGGGTGAATAAAGATTCTTCAGAGAGGTCCTTTTCCTATGCCCTAAAATCGTTTTCTCTCACTGTGAGAGAGGAATATCCTTTGGCTTAAAGGCACTCCTTGAAAGACACAGAAAGTTAACCTTGAGGACGGAACAGCGGTCTTGCAGGCCCTGACACTTAACAGGAACACTGCAAACTAGAACAGAGTTGCATAACAAGACGGGACTGTCTAGAAAACAACTTGGCGTGGTGGGAGAGGTGCACAAACGTCGAGGAATACATGCCTTGAGGCCACCCTGATGGCTAGAAGCACCTGTTTAGCACTGGGTTTCGATGGAGAAATTCTACTCCACGTTACAAGGCCATAAGAAAGGCTAAGGGGTGATTCTCGTGCTAAAATCTCTAAAATACAAGAAAGGTACTTGAAAGCCTTGTGCCCCGTGCAAGCAGAAAGTCTTCACCTGTCTTCACAAGTGCGCTGCCGCTCATTCCCAGCTATTGGAAGTCTCCTGAGAGCCTCACCCCGGGGCCTACCAATGAATGGGTGGAATGCTTAGTAACACGTTACTTCCAAAGTACCTCTACTTGTGTCCTAACTTGAGGCACCCCAGGTTTCCAGGATGGAGAGGTTTCCCTCTGTCGTTCTTAACGATCTTTCGCGCGTTAAAAAGAAAAAGAAAGGAAGCAGGAGTCACATGCCAGAGTGGGACCAATGAAAATATTCCA
>CABHPH010112481.1:0-40733 GCA_902168325.1 Peromyscus nudipes
TATTTCTCACATTGAGATCTTACTCCAGGGCTGATGTCTGAAGTCTGCAACAGCTGGTGAGGGTCCAGATGGGGAAAGAAGCCCAATGCCAGGCTGTGAGGGCAGGGTGAAGCCCCCCCGCAGCCCAGAGAGGGAGTGGGTGTGGGTAGCCAGCGCCTGGAGAGTCCAGGCTAGGGAGCTCGGCGCCCAGGGTCCCCTGGCAGGGTCCTCACCTGTTCCAGCGGGCCACCTTCCTCCGGTAATACCGCAGCGCCTCCTGGCTGGCCAAGAGCCAGTCTTCGGGCCCCAGAAGAGGCGGCTCCTCCAAGACTTGGTAGAGCGAGTGGGCGAACAGGGCCTGCAGCTTGGAGCGCGGACCAGGGTGGCCGCGGCTGGGATGCTCAGCCCCGGGCCGGCCTTGGGAAAAGTTGTGCGCGGCGGTGCCAGGGTCCCGGGAGGCTGCGGCCGAGTGCAGAGACTCGGAGGGGGCGCGGCCGGAGCACGGGCAGCCCTCAGGGCTCTCGCGGGGCCGTAGCTGGCGCTGCACTTGCGGCCAGAGGTGGAAGTAGAGGTCGGCGGAGAAGAGCGCGCCCAGGAGCAGCAGGGCCAGCAGGCGGTCCCTGCGCAGCCCGGGCATGGCCCAAGCGGAGACCCGGGAAACACTTAGGGTGCAGACGGAAGAAGCTCCAGGAGTCCCGAAGGGGCTGGAATGTTCACTGCGGGGGGATTAGCTCCTTCTGGAAAGGTGTTGCCCCTGAACTTGGGGACCGCGTGCAGGAAGCTCACAATGTTGACAGCGTCGCCTTTTCTCGCCCAGTGGAGACGCGGGGTTGGGGTTCCCTGGATAGCTTCTCGAGCCTTCTTTGCCCCGTGTTCCCCGCCCCCGCCCCGGGCCCGCGCAGGTGGAGGTCCCCGAGGCACGGGTGCAGGCTCTGGTGGCCGTGGCCGGGCAGGGGTGATCACTAGGAGTGCAAGGGAGCTCTCTCCCCTAGGAGGAGGCTGGAGGCTACGTAGCCGCGGGTGTCTCTCCCTAGGATGCTGTCGCTCTGCAGCGGCTCCTCCTGCAGGCGACAGGGACTCCCCTGGTCCGGGTTGGCAGGAGGGGAGGGAATGAAGAGTTGACGAAGCAGGGACGCCCCGGGGCGAGCTTGTCTCTGCGCCTGGACTCCTAGAGGCAGAGGTAACGCCTGGCCTCCCCCCTGCCTGGCCTGGCCTGGCGCCGGCACCTCCGCCCACTCTCAGCTGGCACCTGCCTCTGGCGTAGCTTGCCAGCCAAACTCCCAATCCCTCTGCCGCCGGCTCTGCCGTCCCACCTTGTCATCAACTCTCCCCTCCTCCCCCCTTCCCTCCTCTTTGCTCCAGGCCTCCTACTTTCCCTGCTCAGGGCTCTTCATAGATATTCTGGTGGACTCAAGTGAGGTGGGCTGGAGCCTTTTATTTCCATTTTTAGTTTTTAGGGTGAAAAAAAAAGACAATGCAAACCTTAAAAGCCTTTCTCCTGTAAGCTTTGCCAGATGTGTGTATGGGGGTTTGGATCTCATCTCTCAGCATGCTCCCTGCAGGGCATGAACATAAACAACCACGTGCCTAGAGCAAAGTAGGCACTTGCTCTGGACACATCCACTTTGTGCACAAAGAACTTGCCCATTAAAGAATAAGGCTTTTTTTCTTTTAATACCTAGAACCTGGGTGATTTCCTGTTTGGATGGAGTTTGACTCCAAATCTGCCAGTACTTTGAAAAGAGGAAATGGTAGGGAGGGAGGGGCCCCAAATGACCCCACTCCGAACTCTTGAATGTAGCTTGGTGTGAAAGTAGTCCACCCAAATGAATCACTGGAGGGCCCGCTTCCTTAGGTTTTCTCCAGATACCCTGTGAGGTCATTTACACTTCTCCACCCGTGTTCCTTCCTTCTGAGGAGCCGGGTGGGGGTAGAGGGGTGGGGCCGCCCTGAAATCCTGGCTCTCTCTGTTTTAGAATCTGGGAGTATAGTAAAATGCAAGTCTGCCTGGGGAGGTAGCCCCACCCTGGAGAATGTTCAAGAAAAGGCATCCTTTCTGCCAGCTGTTGCCTGTCTGGGCAGCAAAGCGCCTATGTATGCTAATTTTACTGGTTAAGGATCTCCAGTCTCTTGCTGGAATCTCCATCCTGAGACACTCTATGGAGCTTGTGGATTCACAATGGCGTTTTCCCTGCCATTAGTCAAATATTTCTTGTGGCCTCTGCTGTCTTCTTACCTTCAGATGAATGTGTGTGTGTGTGTGTGTGTGTGTGTGTGTGTGTAGGCCAGAGGTCAACCCTGGGTGTCATTCTTCAGGAGCTATCCACACTGATGTTTTTAAGACAAGTTCTTCCACTGGGACCAATGCTCATGAATTAGAATAGATTGGCTGGTCAGGGAACCCTAGAGATCATCCAGTCTCTGCCTCTCCAGAGCTGGGATTATAAACCTATGCTACCCCACTAGCTTGGGTTTTTATGTGGATATTGGAGACTGAACACAGGTCCTTGTGTTTGCATGGCAAGAAGTCCACTAATTGAGTTATTGCCTCAGCATCCTGTAAATGAAAGTTTCCCCCATGAGGTCATCCTGAGGCCTAAAATGAGTTCAAGTATATAGACTGCTTAGAATATTCCCTAACCCATGCTAGATAACTAGGAGACGTGTCAGCTGTAATGACTACTTCTTGTTTCTTGTAATGCACTAGGTTAGGTTGGAGACTCTTTATGATTTTGGGGGGAAAAACCCCAGAAAAATTTGGAAACACAAAACACCAGGAAAGAACTAGATTTCTTAAGGCTGAGCCCAAGTCAGAAAACTCAAGACCCATCGTTCCCAGCCAATTCACATGGATGTGGTCCGTAAGCCTCAGAGAGGCCTGTGGGACGTTGACATTTTTATCTAGAGTTAAATTTTAACAAGTGGTCAGTTTCTGAGAAAATTTGCAACTTTTGTTGTGTCTAATTAGGCATTATGGCCAGTAGATTAAAAAGCCAGGTAGTGAATGACAGTGCAGTATCTATGATAATAAGCTGGTTGCATGTTTCCAGACTGGGCAAAGACACCATAAACCTTATGACTTTGATTCTCCTCAGCCAATGGGGTCACACTTCCTCAGCAGACATTTTCATCTAGCCCCAGTATAGGAAGTGCTATTTCTGACTTGCTTGAAGATGATCTAAAATAAAGGTCAAGGGCAATACTGTGCGTAGAGGTCAGACAGGAAGCTAGGACAGTACTCTGCACGTAGGACTGGTCATCTAGCTGCTATTTTCAAGGTATTCCCCAAATCTCTTTCTTTTTCAAATGGGAGTTCTCCTCCTCTGCTTCTTCATGGCTGGGCTCCCAGGTTTCCTGACCATCCTCAGCTACATAGTCTCAATTAGTGCTGAAGCTGTTCTAAATGGTTTTCCAAGACCTGTCATGCTCTTCAGCTTCCCACTGGAAACCCATCTCCCCCATTCCATCTCTGCTACTCTTGGATGCAACCAGAGCTTCATAAATTTGTAGGTTTGTAGACAAGCAAGTCTTGCTTCTTGGCTTTCAGTAAGGCTCCATTTCAGTGCTCACCCACACTCACCAGAATGGGATTCCAGCATGTAGATACAACCAGGGTATTATCTACCTTAGCTTTTTATGCCCTGAGATCAGGCCATCCATTGTGACACAGCTCTTCATGTTCTGGCTTCTAACTTCCTTTCCAGTCTCATTTCTAAATAACTCCCCTCCCCAGTCTACACAACATAACGGTCTCTGCAATTCTTCAAGTGCTTTGCGTTCCTAGAGATACTCTTCAACAAATGATCTTTCTTTCTCCTTTCTCAACTTGAAGAACATCCATTTATCCATTTTCTGCTGAAGCTTTGGCCATGTGTCCCTTGTCCCCTAATGCGTTCCCTTGTGCCCATTTAACTCAGTGCTATTAGCTTTCATGTGCCACCCCCTGCCCCAGCTCTTCATATAGTTCTGTGCTTTCACATTGCCCATGTTGTATTTCATTGTCTATGTGTGTTTGGAGTTGAAATGTGCCCCCTTCTCAGATTTGTATGCTGAAACCTTAACTTCCAGTATCTCAGTGTGACCATATTTGGAAACCAGGTCATTGCAGGGATAGTTGAGTCAACCTGGAGTAGAGTGCATCCTTAAGGGGAAGTGTGGGTGGGGAAGATGTGCAAATCTGGACAGAATTAGGTAAAGATGAACATAGAAATTGGGACAGTGTGCAACTACAAGACAAAGCCTTATGAAAACTGCCAGCAAACCCCCCAAACTAGGCAAGAGGCATGGAGCAGAAATCTCAGAAGAGACCAGCTCTGCCCACCCCTTGAGCTTGGACTTCTAGTCCCTGGAACTGTGAGCTAATATATTTCTGTTGTTTGAGCAAGCTGCTTTGCATGCCTTGTTATAGCTGCTCCTGCAGGTTAATGTGGTGTGCATGTCTGCTCCCCTCACGGAGCACCACCCTGGGCACAGAGAAAGCAGAGGACTTATTAACGGACACAGATCTCTAGGTAAACAGACTTCCATTTGAGGGAATGCTTGCTGAGTGAGGAACAGGCATCCTGGAAATCTCTGCCATTACAGCATTTCACACAGGGCCGAGAGCACCATAGGGGATTAACCATTGGTGATGATAAAATGACATAATTTTGAACCCTGTAGGAGACCCAAAAGAAATATCTGACACAGTTACTTCCTGCCTTCAAGCATCTCTTATGATCATTAGAGAGACAGATCCATCTGTACCTACAGGCCAATTAAGAAAAAGAGAGAGGCCATGCAAAAAGCAGATTAGGGAATCTGTACCACTGTATGCCTCACCAGGAGCAAATGCAAGGGGCACCTGTGTCCCCTTCGGTTTTGTGAAATAGTGTGCCCTCTCTCCTTCCAGGAATTAAATCATGAAGAGAACAGAGGCAGTATTTAAATACAGAAGCTCTTTATCTTGAAGTTTGTGCTCTTTTTCCCCCTCTTTTTACCACACACACGGTTCACATATTGCTTAAAACATGACATTATTTCTTATTTGTATGGATGGTTTTCTATGTTAAGCCATAACTTCACGACATGTGTTTTTTGTCCCCCCCCCCACATCTTTCTGGTCTTCACAGGATATCATATACAGTAAGGCCTGTGGATGAAAACTAATACACTTTTTTAAAGAACATAGTGTGTGTGTGTGTGTGTGTGTGTGTGTGTGTGTGTGATTGTGTACTCACATGTGAAAGTGGGTAGGAGGGTGACATGGAATTTTATTTATTGGAGGTCTGAGGAGATCACTGAGCAGTTAAGAGGAATAGTTGCTCTTTTAGAGGATCTGGGTTTGATTTCCAGCACCCATATCAGGTGGCCTATAACTGCCTGTAACTTCAGTTCCAGGAGATCTGACGCCCTCTTCTGGTGTCTGTGGGCATGGCCTGTATATATACACACAGGCAAAACACTTGATATAAAGTAAATAGATCTTTAAAATAATTTGTAGCTATAAAACTCAGCCCCAGATTTAAAGCAGTTATGTTGAAATAGAGGCCTAGTATAATCTTAACGGCCCTGTCTAAGGAGAAGTGGATGAGAGCCTTTAGGGAAACAAGCATCCATGTCCCCGCGGTTTCATTCCACAGCAGGTGTATGCGAGGGCAGTGCTGCCGTACCGGCTGGGCCTCTCAGCCATCAGTGAGGGGAGGGAGGCATTTGAAATGACCTTGGATGGCAAATCCAGAATGGAGTGAGACTGAGTTAGTGTTTACCAGATCCAGACAGTCTAGAATTCCCTTCTCCTTTTGTGTGTGTGTGTTGGGGAGTGAACCAAGGTCCTCACACACGCTAAGCAAGCACTCTAACACTGAGTATGTTTCTAGCCCCCCCTCTTTATTTTTTATTATCAGACAAGTGCCCTCTAAGTTGTAGGCTGGACCTGAACTCACTCTGTAGTCTGGTAGCCCTTGTTATCCTCTTACCCTAGTCTGTGTAGTAGCTGGACCACCTGGCCTCCCTTTTTATTCCGAGTTTGAAACTCCAGGTAGAATTTTCTACACATAACTGAGACATAGTGCCTCAAAATAGACTGAAGGTTTCTCTTCAGTGCACGCTATGTGTCGGAAATACCTGGCATGTTTATAAAAATGAGAATTCCAGGCTGTGCCCTGGATTGAATGGATTAGAATGTTTGGAAGTGGGTTGGGGCTGGGGAGTCGCCTCAGTGGACAAAGCACTTGCAACTCAAGTGTGAGGAGCTGCACTTGGATCCCCAGAACCCGTAGGAAATTGCACACATGGGAGATAGGAAATGGAGACCGGAGGGGATCCAGAAGCTCGCATTCCAGCTAGACTGGGGTCTGCATTGGGAGCGATGAGGAACCCCGTCTCAAGGTTCACAGTGAGGACCAATACCTGAGGTTGCCCTCTGAACTCTACATGCATGCCATGGACCATGCACGTCTGCACTCATTCAAACATGCAGGCATGCACAAACACACACACGCATACTCAGACCGACAGAGACAGACAGACAGACACACACACAGAGAGAGAGACAGAGACAGAGACAGAGAGAGATGAGATGTACACACATGCACAAGAATGTTTGGAAAGGGGCAGGCAGCGGTGGTGCATGCCTTTAATCCTAGCACTCGAGAGACAGAGCCAGGCGGATCTCTGTGAGTTCGAGGCCAGCCTGGTCTACAGAGCAAGATCCAGGACAGGCACCAAAACTACACAGAGAAACTCTGTCTTGAAACCACACCCCCCCCAAAAAAAGTCTTTGGAAAAGGGGATGAACTGGGAATGGGAATGTGTATTTTCAATAAGCCTGTTTTGATTTTAAAAGATTTATTTATCTTATGTGTATGGGTGTTTTGTCTGCATGTATGTCTGTGCACCACATGTGTGTCTGGTGCTCTCAGAGTCCAGAAGGCATTGGATCCTTTGGGACTTGAGTTATAGAAGATGACTGTGAGCTACCATGTGGGTGATGAGAATCAAGCCTGAGTCCTCTGAAGGAACAGCCAGTGCTCTGTAACTACTGAGCCCCCAAGCCCCCAGCCCCCAAGCCCAGCCTATTTTTAGAGGCTTGTAAGAATCAGACACACAATGAAGTCTGGGAATCACTGGCTGGGAGGACAGTGCTAACGGCGGCAGAGGCAGAGATTTGATCCCAGGTGTCCAGCGAGGCTGTACCGTCCAGTGCTGCTCATTGCCATTGTGATTAGGACGTCCTAAGGGGCCAAAGAAAGTGTGTTGGCTCAGCACAAGCCATTACTACTGCTTGGGAACACAGATGACAGAACAACTTTAGCCTGCTGCTCTCTACAAATGGTGGGTATGTAGGGTGATTTTGCTATTAAAAAGTCATGGCTCTAATCAATACAGCTTCTTTAGGGAACTGTACTGCCTTTTCTGGGCCTCATTTTCTACATTTAAAACTATGGAACACCAAAGCTCATGATCTCAAAAGCCCCTTCAGTTCTCAAAAGAGATAATTTTACATTTTTACTAATAAGCAAGTAAGAGTCTGTTTTTGCATAAATTTATTCCCAAATCAAGCCCAATAATTGAAATAACAAGTCAGGACATTATATAGAGGGGCAGAGTACAGGCTTGGGAGTGAGGGAGTTAGCCCACGGTCCGGGCTCAGCCGTTAACGATCATGATGGCACGGGTTACAGTTATTTAATGCCTCTGGGCTTTGCTTCACATGCAAATGAGTATTTTGAGCTAGACAATTTCAAAGTTCCCTTCCAGCATTAATTTCTTTCAGGAATGAAGATGAAATAAGGACATTCTCAGAAGAAAAAAAAAGAGTGAAGAGAGTTTAGCCCTTGCAAATGTTAAAGGGAAATTTCAGAAGACAAATACTTCTAGAAGGAAGCCCGGAACATCAAGGATGAAGGAAGAACAGAGAAATGGTAAATATCTAAGTAAAGGTAATAGATTATATTTTTTTCTTAAGCTCTTAAAAACATGTGGTGTGATGGTTGGCTTTAATTGTCAGCTTGATACAACCCAGAGCCATCTGGAGGACAGTCTTAATGAGGGATTGTCTATACTGGGTTGGATTGTGAGCAGGTCTGTGGGGATTGCTTGAATTAAGTAAATTAATTAAAATAAATCTAAAAGCAAGGCCAGGTATTGTGGTGCCTACTTGTAATTTAGTACACTGGAAAGAGACAGGAAGATCCTTGAAATTCACTAGCCAGTGACTCCAGGCCAATGAGAGATCCTGTCTCAAAGGAGGTAGAAGGGGTATATCCTTGGGGATGATACTGGAGGCTGTCCTCTGACTTCCACATGTACACTCATATACATGCATGCCCACCTGTATACATGTGCCCTCAAATACACACACACACACACACACACACACACACACACACACACACCCTAGCATTGAATGTTTAAAAGAATCTCTCTGTGCAGAGCAGCACATACCTACAATCCCAGCACTCTGAAGGTAAAGGCAGACAGACAGCCTGGAATCTACAATGAGAACCCACGTGACAGAATATGACTTAGTAAGATGAAGGGACATCACACTGAGACACACAGTAGCAGGACAGATCTGAACGGCATTGTGCTGAGTGAGAGATTCCAGCCTCAAAATGTTGTATGCTGTTTCGCTACAGTTACATGATGTCCAAGAAATCGACGACGACGATGACGACGACAACAACAACAACAACAACAAACAACTAAGAACTATGGCATTGTCATTGTTAGGTTGTGTCATTGGTTGCCAGGTAATGGGGTGACAAAGGTTGGACTATAAACTAGTGGTGTTAGGTAACTGGGCGATGGAACTGTTCTACATCCTAATGACCATAGGAATTCACGTGTTTAAAAATAACAGGCACATACATTAAAAAAATGAAGTCAACATTATTGGTTATTTACCCAGTTAGTGTTGTCAACTTGACAGAGCCTAGAATCATGTGAAAAGTGTCTCAATTGAGTAATTGTCTTTGTAAGATTAGTCTGTGGGCATGCATGTGAGGGATTGTCTTCACGGATAACTGATGTAGGAAGGCCCAGTCCACTCTGGGTGGCACCAGTCCCTGGGCAGGTGCCCTTGGGCTGTGCAAGCAAATGAGGGGTGAGCGCTGATCTTTCATCCTCTTAAACATGAATCAGACAGGCACTACTTCTGCAGGGTTCTTGTCCCCAGGTTCCTGCCTTGAATTCCCACTCTGACTTTTCCTCAGTGATGTGCTGAGACCCTGAAGTGTAAGCCGAATAAGTCTTTTCATCCTTAAGATGCTTTTGGTCAAAATGTTTTCATCACGGTAACGGAATAAAACCGGTACCGTTATATTAATCAAATAGCTACAGGCTAAAACCAAGATGGAATTTAAAAAAAAGGCTGTATGCATTTCATTCAAAAAATTTTTTCATGTTGTATGGTTTATAGTAGCAAAGAATTTACATAAAAAGTAAGTGTCATCTATAGGAGCCTAAGTTAATAAGCTGTGACATGGCCACACAGTGGGAAACAGCAGCTAGGGTAGAGAAGTATAACTACATATTTCTGGTGTTGACGCATCCTCAGGTTGTATAAAGACAGAACGATTCACAATGTGTGCATGAGTGGTGCTAACTGTTGAAATACGTTTTGAAATTGGAAAAGTAATTCTTGATATTAAGAAATAAATACATATGTAGTAAAATAATAAAAAACAGGGATGAGAATGATGACTGCTGTCTTAGTTTGGGTGAGTTTAACAAATATATCACTGGCTGGGTGGCTTAAGCAGAGGCAATTTCTCACAAGTCCAAGACGAAGGTGCTGGCAGGTCCGGTGTCGGGTGAGGACTGTTCCTGATCTTCAGATGGACATCTCATTGTAGCTGCACATGATAGAGGGGGTTAGCTCTGACCTCTTATCCTCCATAATTCACTAATCACATTGATCAGTGCTCCATCCCCATGCCTCCATTATGTCCCATATACCTCATCTTCAATCGCCCTCTTTGGGGGTTTTGACCTTGACTTATGAATTGGAATGGAATACATTCAGTTCATAGCAAGGACCAAATTCAGCATGCATTGCCCTGTGTGACTGAAGTGAGAGACAGGGATTGTCAAGGAGTTCTGAAGTGCTGACGTCTGACAGAATTGAATGACTGTCCATGGCTATTGCTCCTATCATTCTCTACATTTGTCTGTATATTTATCATATTTCATTAAGAAGCTTGACTTTGGATGGGGAGGTAGCTGTGTTGGGAGAGTGCTTGCCTAGCATGCATGGGTCCCTGGGTTAAATCCCCAGAGCTACATAAAGCTGGCCATGGTGGCACAGGCATGTAACCCTAGCATTCCTAAGGAGGAGGCACAAGGATCAGAAGTTCAAGGTCATCTTTGGCTATGTAGCAAGTTTGAGGCTAACTTGGGCTACCTGAGACCCTGACTCAAAAAAATTCAAAAAGCTTAATGTGATTTATTCCACGGCATTATATCCTGGGCTATTTTAGTTTTTTTTAACTTTAAATAAATTTTCTTTGTTACATAGGGTTTCACTAAGTAACCCTGGCTGATCTTGGTGTTGAACTCACAGAGATCTGCTGCCTCTGCCTCCTGAGTGCTGGGATTAAAGGCATGCACCATCATACATAGCTAAATTAATTTTTAATGGGCACATAAAGCCACAAAGTGTGCATTTTATGGGATGCCATGTGATTTTGGATGCATATAAACATTGTGTAACATTTAAATCAGGTCAAACACCTCTACCTTCTCAAATATTTACCCTATTTTAGTTTATTAAATGGATATCTTCAACAGTGTTGGGCTTTAACGGTAAGGTGAAACAAGGTTAATAAAAGTCAAACATTTACTCCATTTCCTGAGGAGATGTACAACAGAGGGGAAAAGCCTGCAAGCAGGAACACTTTTGACCTAAAGCAATTGTCTGAGAAGAAATCCACAGACCCTTGCATAGTAGACTGCTTCCAGACCTGGTGATTCTGAGCTGCACCCATGCACTTGTTAGGCGAGCTTCAGGTGCCTGGGTGACCCACAGTTGTGTCTCTCTGTCCTACTTAAACAGCACATTCAACCCACGTAACAGGAATGGCTATTCTGGCTCAAAGTTCAGTCCAGAGCGCCAACACAGCTAAAACAAACAGACAACACTCCAAAGAACTTTGACAATTAACATCGGCTTTCACAAAATAACTCCTGAGGGGGTGGAGAAGTGAGCATTATGTTACTGAGGTATGCAGCGCACCTTTATAAAAGTTTTCATTGCATTAATTAATTAATTTGCCATAGTGCTTGTGTGTGTGTGGGGGGGCAGGGCGGAGGGCATCTTATGAGTTGTTAGTTAGTTCTATCACTGTGTGAGTCCAGAGCTTTGAACTAGGTTGTCAGACTTGACAGCAAGTGCTTGTATCTACTGAGCCATGATGCCAGCCCTGCAGTATGTTTCTAAACAGCCTTAAGTCTCTCTCTTCGCAAAGTCTTCATGGTCTCTTTTTCCCTCCCTTCCTCCTGTGATCCCGTATATCCCCCCCCACCAGGCTGCTTCCTCCTGTGATCCTGTATATTCCCCACCAGGCTGCTTCCTCCTGTGATCCCGTATATTCCCCACCAGGCTGCTTCCTCCCCCAAGTCCCTGTCCCAGTGACATGGAGGGTGATCCTCTCTGCCCCCACCCCTTGCCATTTTCATTTCCACTCCCCACACAGTCAGCTCAACAGTTTTCTATTGGCTGTGTAATTAAAGGGTTCTTTTTTCCCAGAAGAACTTCATACATGTAGAATGTGATAGTGTCCCATTTAGAATAGTAAACTGTGAAGCTGGCTATATTAAGTTAATTGGATTCTATCAAATCATGATTCAGAAGATTATTAAAAGTAACTGGGATGAAAGAGATGACATCATCTTAACTCTCATACTTCATTTATTTATCTTTGATTTTTGAGACAGGGTCTCACATTATAGACCAGGATGCCCTTAAATTCACAGAAACCCATCTACTTCTGCCTCCCAAGTGCTAGGATTAAAGGTATGCACCACTTCTCCTAGCTAACTTTCATAGTTTAAAATATATTTAAAAAACCAACTGATCATCTCAGCTCTTTTAATGGTGGTTTTATTTTCAATTTGGAAGGAAAGATGGAAAGTTAAAAGATTACTTGTCAGTTTAGGAACAGACTGTAGCCCTAGTCTGTGCTGAATTATCTACACCTCTTCCTCTCTGGGTTAGACTGAGCCCTCATTTTCAAATGGACCCAATGGCTCCTATAATTTCCCTCTGTCTCTCCCCAGACATATGGTGATCACACCATGAATGAAAATCTGGACTTGGGCTTCAACTCAATAAGATGTTTCATTGAGACACACTGCTAAAAACAAAAAACAAAAAACAAACAAACAAACAAACAAAAAAAAAACAAACCAACCAAACCAGCTAACCAACAAAAACAAAGCCCTGCAACCTTCATCTGAGAAAACTCTAGCAGATACACAGGCTGAGCTCCCACTGCCCTTTGGGGTTATAGAGGGATAAGACACAGAGCCCCATTGGAGCCTGTGGTGTTTCTTTCTGGAAATTTCTAAAGACAATTGTCAGTCCTGCCAAGAAGGGTGGCTTATCCTCCTTTGTGTTACCATACCGAAATAACAGAGGCTGAGTATGTCATAAAGGGGGGCGGGGCGCTTATTATAGTTCATGGCTCTGTCTACTGCCAGCGAGCACATCTGACCACACTGGTAGGATACCAGAATTAAAAGAGAAGTCACGTGTCATTCTGATTGGTTTAATAGAAAGCTGAACAGCCAATAGCTAGGCAGGCTTTTGGGGACACAGAAGACGCTGGGAAGAAAAAGGATGGAGATGCTAGGAGATGCAGAGCAGGCAGGATTGGGCACTATGGAGATGAGGTAATAAAGCCACAAGGCAGAAAATAAATGAATAGAAATGGGTTAATTTAAGTTATAAGAGCTAGTTAGAAATAAGCCTAAGCTATTGGCCAAGCTTTCGTAATTAATAATAAGTCTCCATGTCATTATTGGGGAGCTGATGGTCCCAATCAAAAAGTCTGACTACATTATATCACACTTTCTTTCCTAGAAGTAATTATTTCAATGTGCCATATATTCAGCGTTCCCCATTTCTAATGAATCAGAGAAATTAGATAAAAGCAATGCATAAAGGATCATTTTCCCCTTACATTTTCATTATAAAAAAGAATGAAATTGGTTAGGATTGGGGAGAATGAAGTTAATGATATTTGATAATATCCAGTTAGGACTCGGAAAGCTCACCAAGTATTTCAAAGGGAAATTTTAGGAGATATAATTGTTATCTAGTAAGAATGATGAGGGGATGCAGAAAGAGCAGGTGGGGAAAGGAACTAGGAAGATTTTCTCACAGCCAGCCCAAGACTGAAATGTAGACAGTGTACTTACCATTGAGCACTAAGCTCTGGATGAGAAAGACACTTTCCAGAAAGCAGATCATGTCAGTCCGTAGATGGAATGAAAAGACAGAGCTTGATGCTCTGACCTCAGCTCTGCACAGACATAGTGAAGGCAAAACACCCATACACACAAATAAAAATAAACCTTCGTTAAAAAAAAGAAAAGAAAAACACCAAGACCTGATTAAGCAAAATAGTGATTTATGTACAAGGTGTAGGTATACTTATTGTTTGTCAAGATTGTGTACTTATCTATTTATTTTTAAATAGTTATTTTATTTTCTGTGTATGTATGTGCCTCAGTGTGTGTCTGTACACCACCACATACATGCATTGGATCCCCTGGAACTAGAGTTACAGATGGCTGTGAGCTGCCATGTGGGTTCTGGGAATCAAACCTGAGTCTTCTGCAAGAGCAGTTAGTGTTCTTAATTACTTAATCACTCCAGTTTCACGTGTTGATTTTACTAGATGGAAATACGTTAACATGAAACAATTATATTATGACCCATTAAGACATGTTTCTATGTCTGTGTAAAGTTTGGTGCTTTACAGGCTCATACGTACATGACCTTGGCTTCCTAGGGCTGCCGCAATATCTTTCTCTAGAGCTGCCACAACAACAGAAATTATTTGTCCTGCATCCCTGGACACCAGGAGTTGACCCAAGCCATGCTTCCTCTGAAGGCTTGAGAGGAGAGTCTGCCCTTGTCTCTTTCAGTTTTCGAAGGCTCCAGACATTCTTTGGCTTGTGGCAAAATCACAGCCACATCAGCTTCTGTCTCCATGTGCCCCTATCCTCCATCTACTGTCCCCCACCCACTTATAAGAATGTTTGTCATTGAGGACTTGACAGATAATCCAGAATTACGTCATTTTGAGATCTTAAGCAGGATGATTTTTGCTTTTACAGAAGTCTTTTGTTCCCAAATAAAGTTATAACTACTCGTTCTGAGTAGACTTGCCTTTTGAATGGTATGGTTAGGGGTGGGTAGCATTTAACCTACAGGTCATATAATAAATGTATAACAACATTTCAGGGGGTTCTTTTTCTTTTTCCTCAAGACAGGTTTGTGTAGCCCTGGCTGTCCTGGAACTCACTCTGTAGACCAGGCTAGCCTCGAACTCACAGAGATCCACCTACCTCTGCTTAATCCCAGCACTCAGGGATTTCTTTAGGTGATAGGATTTGTGAACAATCAAAGTTTTATTTTTTCTGGTTTTGGGCTATCAGTATTTTTGTGACTTTTATCCAAATATCTCTGTGCTACCTTTGGAGGTTAAAAAAGAAAAAAAGGCAAAAAGAGTCAGTATTTGACACACAAACATGGAAAACCATATAGGACAAATGACCCTGTTGTTCACATGACTGAAGTAATTGTATTGTTTTGAGAAGGAGACAGTAGAGGGAAGTTAAGAAGAACAGGGAGAAGGGTGAAATCACATAGAAACCGAGCTCATTTATGCGCTACATAATGAATATAGGGCGCCCCAACAAGAGAGCTGACACAGGAAGCTGACAGCCACAAGTTTAGCCTCGTGGGTATCTTTGAATCCTAGCACACTCTAATGCTCTGCATATTTGCCATATACAGCAGACGATCAACTTGGTTTCTCCCTACATCACTTTTGCTTAATGTGGAATTCTCTCTTTAGCCATGATTCATTGATAAATTCTTAGAAGATTGGTCATAGAATTAAAAATAGGAAGATTCATGACGTCAAGAGATCTGAGGCTGGAGGCATTTAAAAGGTTGTCATCTTGTTTTAGAGATGTAATTTTCTAAAAGGGAAGAGAAGAATATGTAATCACTTTCCAAGTTAGGGAATAATTGCTTTAAAAAGTTTCTCTTAAAGTTATAACTGTTTGATTTCAATTTTTTGACCATGGATCTTTTTATTATTGTTTTTATTATCCTAAAGCTTGAACCTGTAGTCTAAAACATGACTAACCATACCAACTGTTGGACTCAAGACATTAGATGCTATTTGGAAGAAGATAATTAAAAACCTATATGATTAGAAATAATCATCTAATAAAGCAGGGGAGCATGCGTTATGATTTTTTACAAACATTGGTTTCAGATCGATGTTTATATATGATGGTGTCGACACGTTAAAATGTTAATGAAATAAATTTAAGATATACGAAGTGTAAGAGCAAGCCATGGGTTTGAAACCAGAGCAGAAGTTAACAAATCTTTTTCTCTTAAGGGCTGAAAAGTAAACATGTGGGGTTTCGTAAGCCAGATGGTTTCTGTCGCAGTGACTCATGTCTGCATGGCAGTACTAAAGCAGCCATAGAGAGGATGTAAACTAATGGGGATGGCTGTCTTCCAATAAAACTTTATTTATAAAAGTGGAAAGGAGGCCAGAGTGAGTCTGCAGATGCTGGGTGCTGACCCCTGAGAGAGAACATCAAGGAGCGGAAACAGTATGCCAGTGACAGTGGCTTTCTGGAACTGAGAAAGCTGATTCTTATCTGCTTTGTGGTTTCCTTGTAAGGAGGCAGTGCTAACAGATTTTCAGGTATCCGTGATTTTCTCAGGAGATTAATTTGAGCTCAGCGATGATTGACATAAAAGGAGGAAATAAAATGAGCCTCTTTGTGAAATAAATGGATGGGTTCTCAGAAGGAGAATCATTTCAATGAATTCTAGCGACAATACTTCTGGCCATTGTGTTCTTGGAATGTGTTTAATGCAGACATGTAAGTTGAGCTTCGTAGACAAAGCTTTCAGGAATATGGAGTTACATATTGAATGACTTCAGTTCACGCTATAGTAGCTGTATAATAATCAGTGATGATGCACATGGGGTTTGCATGACGGTCTCTGTACTTTCTGTGTTAGCAATTCATCTTTATGCATTTTTTCTATGTAGTATTCAATTGCACAGTAAACTCAGGGGGAAAGTGAGATGACAGAAACCAAGGCTATTTCAGAGGGACTGGGAAGGTATGTGATTTTATTGGGGTTAACTGAGTTCAAACAATAACAATCTAAGCAGTGGGTGCTAAGCATTTTGACAGGAAAATGAGTTGCATTGGGTAGGAATACCTGTTTTGGTAGATTGTTGTAGTTGAGGAAATCACTAATCTTTCTCCTTTTTACTTCGAAGTAAAATGACTCAATGCTTGTCACATGTAACAGATAGGAACTCCTCGGTACCACTTGGGCTCCCTGTCATGCGGATACTGAGTCAATTAGGAGCACAGAAGGCTTGCTGGGCAGAGCGGGCAGCTGTGGGGCTACTCTTCATGCAGCGTGGAGCAAAGAGCACCTGAGAGAAGAGTCCTGTGCTGGGTAGAAACTCTGAACCACGCTGTGTCAAACCTCCAGAATAGTGGCGCTAAGAAGAGTTGAGCAAGAAACAAGAAAGGGGCCTATAAGAAGAGAAGAAAATCGGAATCTCGGGCTGGAGAGATGGCTCAGAGGTTAAGAGCACTGACTGCTCTTCCAGAGGTCCTGAGTTCAATTCCCAGCTACCACATGGTGGCTCACAACCATCTGTAATGGGATCTGGTGCCGTCTTCTGGCCTGCAGGCATACATGCAGGTAGAACACTGTATACACAATAAATAAATTAAAAGAAAGAAAAAGAAAGAAAATCGGAATCTCATCATATTGTCCCATGGCGGAAAGTTTTCCAATCTGTCCATTACACAGGAAGAGCTCTTTAGGAAGCCACTCTCATGTTGACCTCATCCTTGGCCACTTCTTCCCATGGACCGTGTGTCTCATGTGTGATTTGTCCCTACATCCCACTGGGCAGCCCCTAGCCCACCAGGTAGAGCTGAGCCACATGGGCACATAATCTTCCAATCTGTTTCACCTGTGTGCGCTCCTTAAACCCGTCTCCCTCGTTTCAACATTAGGAAATAAGGGTCTCAGTGAGGTCCGTATAGACATCCCGACACATTCTGAGACAATGAATGAGGTGAAGAGTTGTAGAAGAATGCTTCAAGATAGCTGGCTGAGGGAAATAGGCCCATGGTCATTTGGGCGTCTGAGTAGTTGCCACAAAGGCTTGGCCGTTCCCTAGATGTTGGAGCACAATGTTGGCTTCTGTGCTCTTGGCCTTCTCTTATGACAGGGAGAGGTCACAGCCTCGTGCTTTGTCTTTTTAGGTATCAACATCACAGACAGGAAGGAAGGATGGAGAAGAAATGGGTTTCTCCTTGTGTGCCTCTTTTATAGATGAAAGCTGGCTCAGTTGGTAAAGTGCTCGACTCTCAAGCATGAGGACTTGATCCCTAGAACCCATGTAAGAAAGTCTGAGTGTGGTGTGGTGCTCACACCCCAGCACCGGGGGACCAGATCCACACTTACACATCCCTGGGGCTCCTTGACCAGCCAGCTTAGCCTGCGCAGTGATCTCCAGTCTAATGAGTGACCCTGTCTCAAGCAATAAGATGAAAGTTATGAAGACTGACACCTGAGGTTAACCTTTGGCTTCCACACAACATATGCACACATATGCATGCACAGCTGTGCATCCTCCTCCACACACACACACACACACACAAAGAACACCTTGTGTGTCTATCCTTATCATTGATCGGGCATGGATAATAGTCCTGCCAGGTATGGCTTGGGTACTCTTTGTCTCCTCGTAACACTGTTGGGGAAATTTGTCATCGTGGCAGTGTTGGAAGGGGGTGGGAGTTGGCTATAGAGGGTGACTATGTCCTTAAGAAACGTAATCTTCATATGGAACTGGGTTCATTTTTGTGAGAATGGCTTGTTGTGAGGAGCATCTAGCCCCTTCTGTTTGTCTGCCTGTCCACAGTGAAGGGCAGGGAGGGGGAGAGGGAGTGGGGGAGGGTAGCTAGAGGAGAACCACAAGAGAAGGGAGAAATGAGAGGCTTTTCAGAGCAGAAGAGCTTTGTTAAAGGGGGGGGGGGCAGTGGTCAAGATGGAAGAATGAGGAGAAGGAGCTCTGGGAGCTCCGGAGGGTGGGAGGGAAAGGTTCACTTTCTAGACCAAGTAAACAGTGAAAAGAATCAGCAGATGTTTTGAGATGAGGATCAAAAACCACCAAGTCCACACAGGCTGCCAGATTCATATATGGAGTCACTGAAAATGCAAAGTACAGAGAAAAGAAATGGACCAGAGATGGAGAGTTACATTGAAGGATCTCAAACATGAAGAACAGGGAAAAGTTTTCTTTTTTTTAAATTCTTTTTTTAAAAAATTTATTTATTTATTATGTATACAGTGTTCTGTTTTTATGTATGTCTGCACACCAGAAGAGGACACCAGATCTCATTACAGATGGTTGTGAGCCACCACATGGTTGCTGGGAATTGAACTCAGGACCTCTGGAAGAACAGTCAGTGCTTTTAACCTCTGAGCCATCTCTCCAGCCCAGGGAAAAGGTTTTTTTTTTTTTTTTTTTTTTTTTTGTTAAATTTAGAGTGGTAACTGGAACTGGAAAAAAATACCCCCAAACAAAATACAACTAGTAAGTTAAATCTGATGACCAAACCAAATGGAAATAAAACCAAATTTCTTAAGAGGAGAAAAGAAATTGGCCATGAAAAACTTCTTTGTTGTTGTTTTTCCCCCATTCTCCTGCTGTCTGAGAAATAACAAAGGATGCTTCTCAAAGCCCATGTTTCCCTTTCCTTGGATGAGAGATGCTATGTGGCTGTTACACTATTTATAACATAAGGCTTTGTTTGCTTAATCATCCTCAGGATGAACAAATGGAAAATTGGTTTCTGAGATAGATTTTTAAGTCAGTTCTGTCAGAATGCGTTCAGGACACATGCAGTATGTTTGTGATGTTAAGTTTTTGACATGACCTGAAAACCAAATCACCAAGCCTGCCTTAAATGGAAAGAATTGTAAGACAGACTTAAGAATCAAACAAATACAGATTAAAAAATACTTTGAACTGCGAAATTGAGGGGAATGATGTGTGTGAACTTTTTCACTAGGCATTATTGGGGCAGCTGGTGAAACTTGAATAGGGGTCTGACTATTAGGTAATAGTGTAATCAGGTTAAACTGGTTTCCTGTTGCATATGCTGGCACTATAGATATGTCTTTGTTTGTTGGAAATAAGCTTCAGTGTGCAGGGATTGGAACAGCTAAGACATCAGGTAATGAACTTACCTCAAAACAAAACAAGAAAACACCCAAATTCTTTGCATTGTTCTTGCAAAGTTTCTGTAGGTTTGTAATTATTTCAACATTAAAAAATTTTATATGTGCATTTTCCAACCCAGCACCACAACTTCTAGATGTACATTAGAGAAAAAACACTGGTAACATGGACCTGAAGAAGGGCGTACAAAGGTGTGCGTTGCAGCTGAGCTCACAACAGCAAACATGAATGCCGGCAGAGAACAGTGGTCCGCAGAGAGGAAGGACTCAGTGGAAGACCGATCTGTTCTATGCTAAAGATCCCAGCATAGCTGTTAGAAAAGAATGGAGAATGTCTGTATGCTGACACGAGACACAGTATGAAACATAGAAAATTTCAGAGACTTCCTCCATTTGTGTTTGCAACCCTGAGCATTCTAGAAGTTCATATGCGGAAACTGGTTATGTGAGGGATGGAGGTTAAGGGGAGGGACAGTTTCCTGTTAGTGTGAAGTCCTCTCCACCAATCTTTCTGTCTTTAATCACGTCCATGTATTTTCCTTCCAATGATTAAAAGTTCTTAATCAATGTCTCCAAAAGGAAATAAAAAAACATTTCCTTTGTTACTCACCGAGCTTTGTATTATATATAGGTTGTGATTCAGATCTTGTTGACAGCTTGTGTGGAATCCCTCAGATCATAACAACACCACTCACCCCCAAATGTAGACTCTCTTTGCAGGGATACACCTCTTCTAGAAGGCTTTGGGATGGCCGAGAACAGGTGATGGAAGATCTGCTGAGAGTATAGGTTTCCCACGTGTGGTTGTCTCTTCTAAGAGGGAGGAAGATGCTGGGAAGAGCAAACTCAGATCTTTTAGCCAAACTCTTGAGTCAGATTAGTCCCCCTGGTCATGGAAGAAGGCAGAGAGGCTTGAAGTATGTATGTCATGGATGCTCTTCCCATAGGTTAGTAATTAAATCTGTCTGCCCCAAATGGGGCACTGGGTTTGGTAGACATGGGGCCCAGAGGAATATAAAGATAAGCTACAAAGGAACAGAAGATCAAAGGAACTTCTAATCTAGCACCAGAGTGAAGAAACAACAAGGCATAGGAATAGGAATGCACACAAATTAAACAAGCATAGGTGGTCTTCAGCGTGGGTACGAGAAATGGAAGAGCTTCAAGTTGCCAGTGGAGCCTTCATGAGTGTCACTAAGAAGGTCAGTCTTGCTTGGGTAGTTGACAGGAAGCTAGAGGATTCTGAGTACAAGAACGAACAACTGGGTTTTCTTTTCTTTTCTTCTGAGACAGGGTCTCATGTTGCCCAGTCTGGTCCCAGGGTTAGGTAGCTCAGGATGACTTTAACTTCTGATTCTCTCACCCTGACTTCGATAGAGCTGGGATTACAGGCTTGTTCCACTTCCCTTGTTTTATGTGATGCTGGTGATTGAACTCATGACTTCATGTGTGATAGACAAGCATTTTACCAATGGAGCTACATCCCCAGCCCACAAGCAGGTTTGAGCAAGTGTACTGTAGGATGGACATGAATGGAGGGAATGAACATCTGAATAAGGCAGCATTCAAGAACAGAGACAGAAATTGTGTTGGAAAATTGGGTATTGGTTGTCAGAGCATATGGGGGAGCCAGGTGTTGTGATCTATGATTGTAGCTACTTAAGTGGTGGAAATGGGAGGATTTCTTGAGTTTAAGAGTTCAAGACCAGCCTGGGCAATATAATGAGATGCCCATTTGAAAAGTAATATGCAGCAAAACAATAATACCAAAAGAGAAAGGAAGAGCATGGCTGTGGTGGTTTGAATGAGGATGGCCCCCATAGGCTCATATATTTGCTTGCCTAGTTTTCAGTTGGTGAACTGTTTGAGAAGGATTAGGAGGTATGGCCTTGTTGGAGTAGGTGTGTTGCTGAAAGTGGGCTTTGAGGTTTCAAAAGCCCAAGCCAAGCCCAGTGGCTCTTTGCCTACTGCCTGTGGATCTGGACGTAAGGCTCTCAGCTACTGTTCTAGCACCATGCCTGCCTGCATACTACCCATCATGATGACATCATACTGCTCCCCATCATGATGACAATGGACTATGCCTTTGAAACTGCAACAAACTTAGTTAAATCATTTCTTTTATAAGAGTTTCCTTGGTGACACCTTGGTCATGGTGTCTCTTCACAGCAATAGGAACCCTAACTAAGACAATGGGAGAACTAAAAGGGCATTTTGAGAAGAAGGAGGAGCCACTGAGTCTGTTCTTGAGTTGCAGAATTTGGTAAGATAGAAATATCTGCCTTTGTTAATACACATAGACAAGAACAAATAAATGAACATTTATTGCATAGTAAGCTCTGCCCTAGGGATTGAAGGCAAGTGTAAAGATCCCTGACTGGTCCTTGTCTTCACAATTATAACGCATTCAGATTCTTCCTACCTATGAATGACAAGGCCTCATCCCTTATCTAGACTCTCCCGGGTCTTTAGGGGAGGCCCAGAATCTAGTTACCTCCCACAGTCACCACAGTGTCTGCTCTGCTCATGCTCTGGCTCCTGGTTTTCTCTCATTTGCTGTGATCACATTGTCCAAGAACCTGTGCTCACTTCCGTGAAATGCCTCGGGGAGGGTGGGCCTTTGGACAGGGCTGCCTCTTTATTCTGTGTTATATGGTCTGCTCTGCAGTTGACGTTTCCCCTGGGCCCAGAGTTTCACAACTCTAATGGCTTCTACCTGTGTGTTTTCCCTCCATATAGAGTCTGGGGGACCCGGAAGGGTGGGTGGTGCAGAGGTATGGCTTCACTTCCTTCTTGTGTCCTTTATCACTTCTTTGGTCCCTTTCCTCAATTTTCCACCTTTAAGATTTTCGTCTCTGTGTATCTATTCATGTGTCGTGAAGCTTCTTCTGTGGCTTGTGCTAGTTATAAAGAAGAAAGGTCTGGTGCGTATGCAAGTGGTGTGTGTGTGTGTGTGTGTGTGTGTGTGTGTGTGTGTGTGTGTGTTGTCTGTACTAGCAGCAGGCAGTTTAAACACTTTGTTATTCAGGTAAACAGCTTGAACTAGACTGGTTAGCCCAGGCAGAAATGTCAGGAGCAGAACAAAGGCAGGGTAGCTCTGGAGATAAGTCCAGGGCAGAAATCCCCAAATATCCAGGGTTCACAGCATCCTTAGCGTCTTGACCATTCTTTCACAGCACAGTAAGGCAAAAGAAATCCATAAGAGCTATCTTTAGTAAGTCATTAGCGCCTCCAAAATTTGCAAATATTCATACATTAACAACTTAATATCTATTTCAAAAAAGATACTATATTTTAATTTTATTCTTAAAAAGCACAGGTACAGGGCTGGAGAGATGGCTCAGTGGTTAAGAGTACTGGCTGCTCTTCCAGAGAACCTAGGTTTGGTTCCCAGTACCCACATGGTGGATCATAACCAGCTGTAACTCCAGTTACAAGGGATCTGATTGTGTTTGACCTCCTTGGGAAAATAGCATCCATGTGATGTACAGACATATATGCAGGCCAAGTACCCATACATGTAAAAATATCTAACAAACAAACAAACAACAATATACACAGCTTCTTTACTTGCTACAAATAGACCTTGAGTTAGACTAGAAATGGCCACTCTCATTTCCTTTTGTGCATTTGATTTTCATATGGTACTTTAAAAAAAATCACACCATTCAAACCCAACTTTGCAAAAACAGGATATGATCAAATTGAAATACCTTCAATTATGACTTTTCACTGTTTTTGGTAGATCGTTGGGTTTTCTTTGAAAAATTTATATATCCCAGAGTGCTCCCCATAAGTACCACTCCAGTACCCCAGGTACCCCAACAAGCTGAGGAATGGGGCCTGAGAAAGGCCTTTGTAGTGAAAGGATGTTTTAACGTTTGAATGGAGGCATCAAGGATGAGATGAACAGTCCAGGCAACAAGGGCACTTGTGTGAGCTTTGAAAATGTGATGGTATTCTATTATTTATTTATCTATCATCTATTATTTTATTTATATATCAATATTCCATCTTCTATTTACATACATATTATACATCTATTTTCTATCTATCTATCTATCTATCTATCTATCTATCTATCTATCTATCTATCTAGATGATAATCTATCTCCCTACCTACCTGTCATTTATCTATCCATCTTATGGTCATTGATCATCTATAGCTAGTTATCCATCCATCCATCCATCCATCCATCCATCCATCCATCTATCCATCCATCCATCCATCCATTCATCTGTCCATCTATCCATCAATGCATCTACCCATCCTCTCTTCCTTCCTTCCATCATCTACCTGTTCTCTATCTGAAAACACACACACACACAGACACACAGACACACACACACACACACACACACACAATTGTCTTTTCAATGCTGCTAGGGGGTTGGGGAAGAGAATAGAAGTTCATTGGCAGGAACCATGAGGTGTGCTTGGCAGAGCCAGTTGGCACAGTTTTAGAAGTCTCTCCAGCAATATTTGGCAGCTTATGAGAAGACACAGGATAAAGAGAATGATCGCTATAATTCAGGGTCAAGAATTTGTGATAGAATATCAAGAAGCTTGAAAGTGTGGGGATTTTGAGTGTTCTGTCTTTACTTCAGTGTATGATTTTCACAATGGCTTGGGAGACCTGAGATTGGCAAGGAAAATTTTCGTGTCAACTGTGATATTTTACAGTTAGTTGCCTCTTGTCTTCGTGACCTGTCAGGGTCCTCTGACCCTAGGCCTGAGGATGGATTGGTCCCTCTGACTTGTCAGTCATTGTGGGAAGTGGGTCGAGTCTCTGAGCAGGCTCCCTGGCTCCTGGGACTTCACTCCATTGGTGATCTCACTAGTAGGTGGCCACATGATGAGTGACAGGCCATTTCTTCTGCCACTTTGGTTTGAAAGTGTCAATAAGATAACACCATGTCCCCTCCTTTCTAATATTTTCTCCATGCTATGTCTTTATATGAATCGTTTATGGTAGATAGCTTCTAAGAAGTTTCTCAGAGACCCCTCCTCCTGGTTCTTAAAAAAACTATGAGCTGAGCCTAGGGATTTACATCCAAAAAGTAGAACAATGGGGAAAAGCGATGGGATATCACTTCTGAGATTGCATTATAAAAATGTGACCTCTGTCTCATTTGCTCTCTTGCCCCTTTGCTCCCCCTACTCTGATAAATCCAGTGTCCCTGCTGTGAACGCTTTCTGTCGGGGTCCTTGTTGTAAGGGAATGAAGGGGTGGTGGTTTGAAAGAAAATGGCCCCCAAAAGGGAGTGGCACTATTAGGAGGCATGGCTTTGTTGGAGTAGGTATGGCCTTGTTGGAGGAAGTATGTCACTGTGGAGGCAGACTTTGAGGTCTCATACATGCTCAATATACTGCCCAGTATCTCAGACCACTTCCTGTTACCTGCACGTCAAGATATAGGATACTCGGCTATTTCTCCAGCACCATGTCTGCCTGTATGTACACTACCATGTCGCACCATGATGATAATGGACTAAATCTCTGAAAATGTAAGCCACCCCAATTAAATATTTTTCCTTTATAAGAGTTGCCATGGTCATGGTATCTCTTCACAGCAATAGAAACCCTAACTAAGACAGAAAGTCAGTTACAACTGCTGGTCAGCAGAGAGCTGGAGCTGCCAGCCTAGCAAATGGCAAGACTTGAAAGCTACCTACAAGATCATCTGGGAAATGGATTCCTCTCCAGTTACATCTAAAAGTAGCACTGGCTCCATGAATCTCCTCCACAGAAGCATACGCAAGACTCTGAGGCAGATTTGAAGTCTAGATGCTTCACCCACAAACAAGCACCATGAAACAATTTAACAACGCTTTAAGCTATTGTCATGGCATCATTTGTTATGCAGCAGAAGCTAACACATACACATGTACCATGGAGGCTGAGATGCTGTTACTTGTAAGACACTTGTTATTTTATGGTCTCTGAACAGGAAATACAGCTGCCAATATGACCCCTCATAAAGTGGACAGCACAGGTGGTTGTTGGACATAGCCTGCTTTTAGAGTTGCATCTTTAGAGCCAGTGGAACTCTGATCGCTGTCATCATTATAAACATGCATTTTATATAACATTTCTTTTCCTGGATGGCTGGTGGAGAACATAGTCTCAAATGATATGTAATCACTTTTATTATTTCATATAGTACATGAAAGTGTGTTGTCACTTAGCTGCTTCCTTGTGTTCCTGGAATATGTTTGGCTCCTCTTTTTAACATAATTGAGTTATTGCTTACATAATAAAAAACCTCCAGTTTATAAAATGAAGATTTACTTTTAAAAGATTTATTTTATTGAATGCGTATGTGCCTGCACGCATGTATTTGTATCACATGTTGATGTGCATCGTGCCCATGAAGGGGTCCATGGAGGATGAAAGCGGGAGATGGATCTCCTGGAACTGGAGTTGTAGGTGGTTGTGAGCCACCTAAAATATGTGCTGGGGCTATATATAAGCAAGTGCTCTTAACTTTTGAACCACCTCTCTAGTCTCCTCAATGGTTTATTAAAGGATTTCTGTCTTCTCTCCATTGCAAGCAGTCAGCAATGAGCATCTTTGTGTGACTTCCAGAACTCTGGCTGCTGGTGGACGTCCTCACTTACATTAGATACACATTTGCCAAACCCTCCTTTAAGAAGGGAGGGCCACCAGAGTTCCCCTTTTTACAAGTATAATCTATCTTTCTTTACTCTTTGATTCTTTCAAAATGTCAAACCTTAGGGAGTTATTTCTTCAAAGACTTGGCATATCTTTATGTCATTTTCTATAACTTGATAAAAAGATAAAACTTTAATTGGCCTGAAGCACACATAGGCTTTTGATTTCTAGTTTTATTAGAAATCCGGTGACAGATCTGTTCTTCAGGGATAAATAAATCTTTCTTCAGATAAGAAAATAGTTCATAATCTGACATGAATGAGGTAGGGGTTCTTTTTAAGTATTTATTATTCTTACTTATATGACTTATTCATAACTCATTCTTGGCAGACAGCGCAGTCAGTGAAATTCTTAGTTTGCAAGCAAGAGGACCTGAATTCAGTCCCCAGAACCCACACATAAAGCCTGGCATGTTGGCACACACTTGTAATTCCAGAGCTGAGATGGAGACAACTTGCTAGCCTGGCATACTCAGTGAGTCCCAGGTCCTGATGATAGACCTTGTCTCCAAAAAGAGAGATGGATGGCGTCCTGAGGAAACCACCTGAGACTGGCCTCTGGTTTTCACACAGATGTGCATATGGGCACACACGTAGCTGCACACACAGGTGTGCACACACACAGAGGAAAAGGAGGAGGAGGGGGAGAAGGAGGAGGAGATGACAAAATCAACCTATGTAAGATGAATGGACTACTCTGACCTCTTCAACCTATTCCCAGGTAGCTGTGTTAGCTCTGTAGCTCTTCCTTTGTGATTGCATATAGATCATGCATATAAAGAAGATCACAGAGCTGGGTTGGTTTATTTTAATATGAGGGTGATCAGATATATATATATATATGTTTCTATATACGTATATATAAACAGATATATATGTATATGTGTAGATATACACACATATATTTATTTATACCTATACTCTGTAGCTACAGGCTTTATATTTGCAGATTCAATCAACTGCAGATAGAATATAATTTAAAAAAAACATCCATATTGATTGTGTATAGATTCTTGTCATTATATTCTAGACAATACAGCACAAGAACTATTTACACAGCATTTCCTTTAAGTTAGTTATAGCAAGTTATCTAAAGATGATTTATAAAGAAAGGTGTTCTGTGCAAGTGTAATATTTAATTACTATTATTGTTTTAAAATTTGTGTGTATCTGTGTGAGTGGAGGTGTGCATGTGTCATGACACACGTGTGGAAGTCAGAGGACAACCCTAGATGGTGGTCCTCACCTTCCACTTACTGTTTTCTGATGCATACTCCAGGATAGCTAGCCTTTGAACTCCCCCGGATTCTCCTGTTTCTGCCCCTTCTCTCAAGAGGAGCAACAGAATCACAGAGGAGTGCTACCAGGTCTGGCTGTATAGGGGTGCTGGGGATTCGTACTCAGGTCCCCATACTTGAGCAGTGAGTGCTTTACCCATGAGCCATTTCCTCATCCCCCAAACACCATTTTGTATGAAGGATTTTGTCCATCTTTGAGGGATTCTGGAGCCAATTCCCTTCCAATGTCAAGGAATCATTGTATTCCTCAAACGGCCTTTTCTAGCCATTAAAGCAGCATGCAGGCTTCTCGTGTGAATTTCTCAAAACGGATGTCTCCTCCTTTGTTGAGCCGTCCCTCAACAGAGATGGCTGTTTTGGTGGCTTTCTTGTTGAGGTGATGACGCAGTGAACAGCCTGCTTCTCTTTAGTCTCTCTTGGGCTCTTTCTGAGACAGCTAATAGCAACCGACTTGCTGGGACCAAGGACAGACAGATGTGTTGAAGTTTTACTTTATTTAGATAAATAGCTATCAACTTCTTTCCTTTTTGTTATTGCTTCCTTAAGAAAAAACTTATCTTAGATTATTGAATTAATTGCTTTAGTCAATTAAAGTTAAATTAAATTTCTCCCTCATGAGAGACATGAAACATGAGCTGTGTGTTTTGTTTTGTATATCTTACAGAAATGTAAGGTATTTTTGCTTCCAAGAACCATTATTTCTCACTCCTAGGCAAAACTGCCCTATTAAGAATGCAGGATTTAGAAAAGCATAGTTGAAAACTTTTTTTTTTGTGGGGTGACCCTATGGAATAGACACACCCTTCTTTAGTGAAGACCATTCCATACCGCATTGACTGTGGTGACCTCCCAGGACCTAGCACTTGTGGCTGGTATGGGTGGAGTTGAATGCAGATAAGGTAGCATTCTGGAATGTTGCCATGCTACCATGCCCACTGTGAGGCACAGGAAGTTGTGCTAATTTATTCTTCTTCCTTGTATACTAATTAATCACAAATCACCAGAGGGGCTGGAAAGATAGCTCTGTGGTGAAGAGTGCTTGAGATCTGAGTCCAGACCCTATCACCCATATGTCAAGGTAGGCACGGTCTCACACAGGCCTGTAACTCCTGTGATTTGGGAGTGCTGAGACAGGAGGATTACCAAGGCTTGCTGTTTTCCAGCCTCACTGGAAAATTCAAGCTCTGGAGTCATGGAGAGATCCTGCCTCAAAGAAATAAGGCAGAGTGATAGAGGAGGACACCAACACCCTCTTCTATCTTCTGCACGCACACTGCACACATGTATGCATAAAGTACATATACATACGTCATTCTCTTTATGGCACTACATATGGATCTCTAGAATATCCCCAACAATAATTCACAAAGAGGAGACATGGGAAAGAAAAAGTAATGGGGTGGAGGCTGGCATGCATTAGAATTTTCTCATCACTGTGTTTTACAAGTAGCCTTGAACAGTGAAGAAGATGGAGGCTCCTTCCTTGAAAGTTGCTTTGTGACGGGTAGGATGATGCTGAGCAAAATCTCCACCCCATCTTCCAACATGGAAAGACTGCAGAATGGAAACCACGACTATTAAGAATAAATTATTTGTAGTTCTAGTCTATGAATTCATCAATCACATTCCATACGAAAGGAAATTAACATCAAACAATGAGAAGACAGAAGTTGACAACCAGGGAGGGTGGGGATAGAGACATAGGGATACCTGCTATCTCTGGGCCCTTAGGGACAGAAAAGATGCTCTACCACTTGTATCATGAAACAGCCGGGGCTGATCTCCTGTTTGCCCAACACTGGCTGTGTTACCTTGGGCAAGTCACTTGGTGGCTCTGGTCTTCAGCTGAGCAGAATGGGCCTGAAGCAAAAGTTTTGCACAGACCCCTTGTGGAGAGATTTGGTGTCAAAGTAGTTAGTTCTAAGTGCAGCTGGAAGCTAATAAAATGCTAACATAGGAAGCAAGAGATGGCCTGGAGTTCTCACAACCTTTTTATGCATGTGCGAACATATTTATTCTCATAGTTATGGCTTTACTTTAATGTGCAATAGAAAGAAATACAACCCAGTACACTGAACTTTCTGATTTTATAGGTGTTATTTATGGCTTTAGGATGTGACTTGTAAAAAGTCAAGTTGATTGTATATTGATTTAAATAAAATAGCACATAAGGGTTGTATAATGCTATAGTTAAAAAAAAAGTGCAGATGATGCTTCTGAAATGGGTAAAGTTTGGGAAACACTGATTTATTCCAGTCCTCTCTAGAACTTGTTCCATGGCCCATCACTTATCATAGGCCTGCCAGAGGGCTTTAAAATCATCCTCATGTCTTCATCTGGGAAGGGAGAATGGGGAAGGAGTCTCCAAGATGATTTCAGCACCTTTATCTGGCACCCAAAGCATTAAAGGAATTTCTTCTTAAAACACCAGTATCTGGGACCAGAGATAAGGCTTAGGGTAGGAAGGCTTGCCGCCAAGCCTGATGACCTCAGTTTGATCCCTGAAACCTACATGGTGGACGGGGAGAATTGTCCTCTGTCCTTCACACACACACACACACACACACACACACACACACACACACACACACATGCATGTACACGCTAACTAACTAAACTACTTATTTAAAAAGTGCCAGTAGCTAATATTTTTTAGGGCTTATATAATTGTCTCTATTCAAAACATTTGATGTATCTTGCCACTATTCCAAACATTTGATATACCTTGAATCATCTAAGCCTTATAACCACAGTGGGAACTGAGTCAGCTATTGTCACCATTATCTTCATGTTACAGAAGAAAACATTTGGGCTCAGACACAACATTGCTTAAGGCTCCAGAGTGTGTCTAGAGTCTTAAGTCTGTGTTTGCTGCGTTTATATGCATGTGTGTGTGCATGTGTTTGTGTGGAGGGCAGAGGTCAATCCTGGGAGTCATTTCTCAGGTGCCACTCACCTGGCTTGTTATTTGTTTTTTGAGACAGGGTCTCTCACTGTCTGGAGCTCACTTATTAGGTTGGGCTGGGTAGTCAGGGATCCCCAGAGATCTGCTTTTCTGTTTCCTTGTGCATATCACCACAGCTGGATTTTTATAGAGGTGCTGGGTGTTGAACTCAGGTCCTCATGATTACATGGCAAACATTTTACTGACTTGGGCCATTTCCCTAGGCCTTGGAACTAGGTCTTTATAATACACCTAAGTTAGTCAGACCAATTCCAGGGTCTGCCCTTTCTCTTCTGACAGTTGAGTAATTGCAAGCACTCCATGAAGGAGGACTATTTCTTGCTGGGCTACTGAGGGAGTCTCCTACATTTTTGGAAGCCTGATGCTGGCTCCATAGTGCAGTTTCTCACACTGTTTTGAGTTTTCCGAACCACATGGGGGATCTTTCGTAAAAATGAAACTTCCTAATTAAATGTACCTGGTGTCCTGTGATGGTTTTCTTCGTCATCTTGATCCAACTTATATTCACCTGGGAGGAGACTCGGTGAGGGGTTGTCTATACTGGGGTGACTTGTGGGTGTGTCTGTGGGATACTACGTTAATTGATGGGAGAATAACCAGACCTCGTGGGTGGCACTATTCCCTAGGCAGGGGGTGGTGATATGTACGAGGTGAAGTTGAGCTGAGCACAAGCAGGCGAGCATGCGCGCATACATTTCTCTTTGTTTTTGTCTATGTGGTGTGACCAGATATCTCCAGCTCCCACCGCTGTGGATTCTCCACAGTGATGGACTGTAACCTGGAACTGTGAGCTAAAATAAGCCATTTCTCCTTTAAATTGCCTTTTCTTGGGGGCATTTTAGGACAGCAACAGAAACAAAACTCGGGCAGGCCCCCGAACACAGCGTTTGTAACAAGGCCCAGGCACTGCTCTTTCTGCTGGTTTGGAAAGAAAGGTCAAGAACCTCTTATGAATGCAGGATGCACCTCTCCTGTCCTTCCTCTCCTCGCCCTGTCTCCAAGGCATCCACTGAGCTCCCGTGTGCATGAAGCTAGATTCCAGCTTGTAGCAAAGAAACAGAACATTTGGCATTCAAAGGGGACTCAGTATGGACACAGCCATGGACCTCTCCCTGTTTTCATTTGTTGGCTAAGAGCAAAATGAACAATGGCATCCCGTTCCTGGGGCATACACCCATGGCCTTCCTTTTCAGAGAAACAAACCTCTGAACACATTTGAAGAGAAGCTTTGGTCCGAGGACTGTGCCTCCGGCTGTAAATCGCCTTTGAACTTTATGTAACATCTTGGACCTTTCCTTTAGAAGTGTTTCGAAATTGTTGACGTCCCTACTGGGGGATGGCTGTAAAGAGACAAACTGCTCTTTCATCTGAGCTGACTTGGCACTGAAGCGTGGCCTGCCTGTCCCTTTGGCTGTCCAGAACTCTCCCAGGCTTGCTGTTTGTCACCTCTTCCTTGCTGTCCTGTCCTAGAGGACCTTTGGGACTGAGGTCTGTGTGGGAACTCCGTTGATCTGCATTCAGTGGTCGGCACTGTCACTCGTGTGGATCTCACTTCTCCCAGGAGCTTAAGTGTACAAGGAAAATAACTTCCGGGGTTTTGAAACTCAGCCTAACTCCTGTTTCAGGAAGGTGGAAAACTTTAATCTCAGATAATATGAAGTTTCTTCCGGTGCTAGGGCTGGATTTAAATTTTAGGCATCGAATCCTGTCATTTGGTCATGGGATAAGACATCTGCCCCTCCTCTTTGATCCTCCCCTCTTGGCCTAAACATGACACCACAGACTTCCTTGTTCCTCTTGGTATAACTCCTACACGGTCTTACTCTTTCTCATTAAAGGTGTTTTCCAAGAGCTATTCTGTCTAGGTTGTCAACTCTTTCCTGACCTCTGACATCATCAGCTTTGAAAACATAAGAGCCAGGAAAATAATAATTTCTCTGCTTTCTTCTTTACCTATGCTCTGCCCTTATATGATGAACCAATAAACATAGCTTTGATGTTGTAAAAGTGGAAGTGGGTACTTGGCAGACGGCTCAGTCAGTAAAGTGCTTGCCACACAAGCGTGAGGATCTGCGTTTGATCCCCAGAACCCATGTCAAAATGCAGATGTAACAGCATGTGCAATCCCAGCTGTAGGTAGAGACAGCACAGCACAGGGGTTTTCTGTGCTGTCTCGAGTCTGTGACCTCCATGTTCAAAGAGAGACCCTGTTTCAAGAAGTAAGGTGGGAAGAGATTGAGGAAGACATTGACATTGACCTCTGGGCTCTACACTTATGTATACAAATACGCACGTGCAACTACGCACATGTGTGCACACACACATACACCACACTGGAATAAGGGCCCAGAAGGTCAATGTGTGAAATCTATCACTTTGATAGAAGAGCTAATGTGAGACAAACTGCCATGTAACCTTGTGTGGACTCCTGCGTTTCAGCCCTTTCTGCTCTGTGTGAGTTTAGACAAATGCTTTCCCGCTGAGCTACATCCCACCGGGCCTCGACTCCATCCACGTTTAAATATTACTGTCATTCTCTTAGAGGAAATTCCTCATAGCTGTCCTTCCTCTTTTCAGATTGGCTTGGCCTATAGCAAAGAAGTCCCGAGACAGGAGCGCTCCCACGCTGGAGGAGGATGCAGGACAAGGTAGCACATCTGACGCCAGGGCTGGATCAGTTTTGAAAACGGGTTTTCTTGATTTGCTCACCCTTGGTGAGTTTATAGTGAGAAGAGATAAACTAGGGTTAATTAATTCAATTAGTGAGATAGGACAAGTGGCAAGCTCATTTTTGGATGTGTTACTGTGGGATGGTCAAAGACACAATAAGCTTGGGAGCCAGAAGGCAGGCGTGATTATTGACCCCAGCACATCCTGTAGAGTGGACCTGGGGCAAGCTACTTGGCCTGGTCACATTTTCCAATGGAGACAACAGGAGCACCTGGCAGGACCTTTGCAATGCCTGCATGAGAGAGTATAATGCAGCTTACGAACTGTACAATGAACATTCGACCCTTGGCCAATCCAGAATAAATATTAACTTATAATAATAAAGTTGATATTTTGAAAGCTTCCTCATTTGAAGTATGTCCAATGAGGCTCTGTTTGGTCCTCGTTTGTGAAGAAGGAAAAGGCCCAAGAGAGACAAAGACTTTCATTAACTGACATCAAGGCCTGACGGCAGCCCAAACTTTGGGCATGAGTTATCCAGTTTCTTCATCACAAGAAATATGGCTTCAATACATCTTTGGGTATGTCAATTTAGCAAACCCAGGGCCCTCGTTTTAACATACAAGACTCAAAGCATAGCCTTCTGTGAGGTGTCCTCACATGCTTGTGGGAACTATGGGTTAGCTTGTACCTGTCAATGTCACTGCCAGAATCATGTCATTAATAAGACACAAGATGTAGAGCTGGCAAAAGCAAGGACATTTTCACCCTGAGCATGTGGCTTATTTGCATTAATTGAGGCTAAATATTCACAGGTTGCAAAGCTCTAGACAGGTTTTCACAAGCCCTCGGACAGGATGACAGTATTTACAGTCCTCTAAGATAACTCTTACTGTTAGAGAATTCATAAATATGGAGAGCTCTCACTGTGCAGTCACCAGCATGAGTTCTGAGCCTCTGCTCTCATTTTCTGGTCTCTTTTAATCCAGTAACTTAAGGTTGGGAATAAAAAATATTTACCAATATTTCCAACTGAGGTCAGGGTTACATTTCCCAGCTAAACCTCTGAGGTTTTGGGTGTCTTCCAAGATTCCCCTGTTCCCGTCTACGGACTCTTTCACACTTGATATGTTCCTTCACCCTTTCCTTCACCAGCACAACAAAATAAACACCACAGAAGTTAAACAACATCATCTTATATGACAGAATTTATGTATTATGGGGTATAACTTTCTGATTTCTGTGGTTTCTTCTCTTGGAAGTCTAGAGTTTAGAATTTCAGCCCTGCCTCTACTTACCTTCTCAGAAGATTAAGATCCCTTTTCATGTATTCTGGACAGGATAGGATAAGAAATAAAAGAAACAGATGATTTTGTTTCTTGGAATAATATGCAAACAAATAGAGATTAATACTGATCACATAATCAATAATAACAAAATGTATTTTGAATTGAAATACAAGCCAACCAAAACGTGAAGAGTTGGGGTAGAGTTAAAGTGTTCCAAGGTCTTTGTAGTTTCTAGAAATGGATAAAGATCTCACTTGTACCGTGCCTTGATAATTTAAGAGTATGTGTCTAACACTAAAAGATTGATGTGTGTAGAGTTTCACATTAATAGAGAAAAGATGGGACAATAAAAATCCATCCCTACCCTCAAAGTCAAGAGGACACAAAGAAAGAACAAAGGATATGTGAACAAGTACATAGCGAGTGGTTAGAATATTTATGACTACTATGGGCTGAATTGTGTTCCCTAGTTCACTTGTTCAAGCTGTGGCTCTCAGCATCCGGGAACCTGGCTCCAAGGTAAGTTAGGCAAGTAGGAAGAAAGTAAGGCTAAATATGGTCATCAGGGTGGGCTTTTAATCTAACAATTACTCTTCTTTAAGGAGAAGGTATAAGGGCACAGGCTCAGAAGAGAGATCCTATGATGACAAAGGAAGACAATAGCCATTGCTAAGCCTGGACAAGATACCTCGGAAGAAGCCACCCCTTGCTCTCAGACAGGCTGTCTCTTTAACTGCCAGAAAACACGGTTTGAACCAGATATCTGGTTTGTGGAAGCTCTAATAACTGTTACAATGGCTTAGATTTGTCACTTTTAACGTCAAATATACTCAAGACTGTATGCTCCATTTGAAAGACACAAACTGGAAGTGGCTACTTACCTCAAGATGTTTATGTTAAGTAAGCCAAGACTGCATCAGTGGGCATAGCTTGGCAGGCAGTTTGGTATTGTAGCATACAGGATCCATAGTTGGGTGTCGTCACTGGTGACCTTCTCCTTCAGCAGCCTGCATAGCACCTTCCTGCACTATGAATGCTAATCATCATGGAAGAAGCTTCCAGTTTGGTTTGTACTTTTTTTTTTTTGGTCCTAAATCCAGAGTGTGTGGTGTTTTCACCAATGGTCTTACTGTTCAGTTCCAGTGGGCAACCAAGGGCAATGACAGTAGCCTATATTGACAAGGAAGCTCTGGGGCTATCTTGCCAACAACTCCTGGGGAGGTACCCTGTACCTGGCACTGGGATTTTTCTTTGAAAGCTCATGACTTCTGGGAGCAGCCTTAAGCACCCGTGGAAATCACTTCCAATCAAACTAACCCCTTCAAAATTACATTTTTAGCTAGTTTATAAAGCAGTAGACTTCTTTTTTAAAATAATATAATTTTGGGAGTATAATTCCATAATTTCTCCCTTCCCTTTCCTCCATGCAAACCCCTTATGTGTCCCATTTGCTCTCTTTCAAGTTCATAACCTCTTTTTATTTAATTGTTGAGAAACACACATACACAGATCAGTCCCTATGATGTTACACACACATACACATATATACATACAATTCACACATATGTGTATATGTGTGTGTGTGTGTGTGTGCGCGCACATGTGTTTTCAAGGCTCATGATTTAATGTTGGATAACAAATTGTGTGCTCTTCCCTTGAGAAAACTGTTTCTCCCACTCAGTGTTTCTTTGTTGTCTGTAGTTCTTTGTCTAAGGTTGAGGCCTCATAAGCTTTCCCTCATCCACACTGACATGTTCATTAGTGTCATCCTTGTTCAGGTCATGTTTAGGCAACCATATTGATGAGACTTCATGGGTGTAGCTCCTGACATTTCTAGGAGATACCGTCTTACAGCAAACTCCTTGTTCTCTGCCTGTTGGCATCTTTCCATCCCTTCTTTGTAACGATCCCTGAGCCGTAAGAGTAGGAGTTGTTTTGTGGATGAATCAGTTGGGACTGGACTCTGCAACTCACTTTGATTGGTTGTGGTTTTCTGTAATGGTCTCTTCTTCTGCTGCGAAGACACATTTCCTCCCTGAGGGGTGAGGTCTACACTTCCTTGTGGGTATAAGGACACATATTTAGAATGCAGTTAGGGATGATGCTGGGCTAGTAAAGTGGCCATTGTAGGTTCTCCTCCAAGGTCCATGACTTCACTGGCTCTTGGTAGTTGGCTGGGTTTCTAGTGTGAGGATGATTTTCCTCTTGTTGATTGGGCCTTAAGTCCAATTAGGGAGCTGCTGTTTACTGCCAAGGAAGGCATTCCGTCACTGAACTCTTAGGATTATCACATCATGCTGGTTGTTGTTGTGATAAATAGTAGGTTTCTATGTGGTTTCCGCCCCCCCATACATTCCAGCTGCTTCCTGGTTGTATCTTCCTAAATGCCTGCTCCATCAGGAAGAATGCATGCATGACATTGTAGAACTGCTCAAAAGTTTATGACTAGAGAGGTCACAGGCTCCACTGGGGAATCTAATGCTGATGTTTTGACAAATTGACATGTAGTTAAACTTCCTATAAATATTTATGTTTATAGCCATAGACTACTACAGCTTAGCTTTGGTCAAAGCAGGCAATGGTTCAAGTGGGAATTCAAAGTGCTGAGAAGGGACTGTGTGGTGCTTGACCTTAGATGGGACATCTCTGAATGTCACCCCCTCCAAGGCCCAGGAAACATCCCAAAAGAGGAGTATATTGTGGAACTAGAGAATGTGGAAGTGTGAGGTGGGGTGCCATCTTCTGGTTACATGACAGCTGTAGCAACCAGGAACAGCTATGGCTGTGAGCATGGGTCCTGGAGAAGACAAGATAAGGCATGAGGGTAAGAGGAGGGCCAGATGGGAAGAAGGGAATTTGCAGAAATTGGAGGGGATGAGAGAGAGAGAAGTGGGATGTGAATGCAATCACAGTGCATTATCTACAAGTATAATAGTGACCTCTAAATTAAGGAGACCCTGCTGTTCATCAACATCAATTCATCCACTCACCTACCCACCCACTGCTCATCTATCTACCCAGAGCTAAAGCAATTCAGTTGAATGATAATGGTTAGATTCTGCATGAATGATTGCACTCCTTCTATACTGTAGTCTTTCTCTCTCCAAGCCAGCTCTTTCTTCATTAAGGACTAGACATGGGGTTGTATTTTGTTGGTTTTACCCTCTTCTAAGAACTGTAGACACTGTTGGGCTGAGGTAAGGGCAACACTCCCCCTAATGTCTCTCTTACCTAGCATTTATGAATGAAAATTATTTATGGTCTTATTCTCATCCAGCTAAGTGAAACATACATCTTGGAGTGAGTAGAGATGAGATGGGCCTCCAACCTTCCTAGAGCTCACATATGGTTCAATCATTTGGAATCTTGTGAACCTCCCTTCCCAACTACTGAAAGCACCCTAAACTTTGTTTAATCTTAATGTTAACAGTGAGGTTTGGAAACAATTTACCTCCTAATAAATTTACACCAGAATAGCATACCACTGGACTATCAATCCCACGGTCTACTTCTTAATGAGGAAAGTGTTGGCTTACAAAAGACTGTGATCCAGTAGGGACTCAACAGTCAGCTCCCTGTGAGTGGTTCCTTCTGAAAAGCTGATTCTTCCTATGGAAGCTTAGTGAATAATGGTTGACTAAAGAGAATGTAGAAGCTTAAATGTCTGAACTGTACCCGGATGACTCACTCGGCATCAGCCTAGGCATACCTGACCTCATGAGCTCAGTGGAAAGGTCCCAGCCTTCTGAGTAAGAAGACTGGGGAAGAGAACCATTTGATGTTGGCTAAATCACTCAACACCATTGTTACTTAATGTAATTTCTCCATTGAAAAATGGTGTAAAAGTATCTATCAGTATTATTTAGACTTCTTTTTGTTGCAAGTATTCGACCTTCATTGAAGCGAGTTTTAGCAAAACAAAGGGTGATTTATTTCTAGGTTGCTGGAGTGTCATATATAACCCAAGAATAGCAGGAATTTGGACTAGGAAAGCCATGGGGAACCAGGAAGCAATGACATCATTCGTTTTTTTCCATTTCTCTTGGGAGAATATCACTATTCTATCCTCAAGACTGGCCTCTTGGCTACTAATAATGGGCCCTGGACAGTAGGGAGGACACTACTGAGAAACTTACCTGAGAACGTCTTTATTTTAAAATATTTGCATAGGGTTTTCTCATGCTAGTGACCCAAGGCTTATTCAGAGCTGGTTCTCATGTTAGGTGCAATATCATGGATCACGTAGCCTCTGCAGTCTGTCAGTTGCCTCAGAAGTCCTGCTTTTAAATGTGCAGGAAAAGCCACAAGATGATCTCCATGGCACCCAACTGAGCTGCTGGCTTGTGGAGAGATCTGTCCATCTCTTTGGCACACACTTTTGTGCAGCTGTGAGATTATTTTGCTGCTTATAAACAGCTGGTTGAGAGTGGGGGCTGTGGATAGCCTACAGCTGTCTTAAAAAGTGCTGCAGTGGGGGAAAGTTGTGAGTTCATCTACCCTTTGTTTATGTGTGTGGTTGCAAAGCGATTGGAGAAAGAAAGAGAGGGAAGGGGGAAGAGAAGGAAGGAAGGGTAATGGTAAAGGGAGAGAGATTAGAGCCATAAATAACCTAATAGGTCAGTTTCAATCTTTCCAGACTCATTACTCTTGTCCACTGAGTTAGGACAGTAGTCAGTGAAATTTAAACAAACAAACAAACAAACAAACAAACAAGCAAACAAACAAAAAGCTTCTTTACTAGCTGTGAAGAGGAAAGTTATTATGTCATCACAGGGTTAATATTTACTAGTCAATACTGTGGCTGATGTTTTCCAAGTTCCTTGGGGGGATATTCTGATGGTGTTCCTGGGATCTTGCCCTGGCTCCCCTTAGCTCCCCAGCACTGTGATTTCTGCAGAAAGACTCAAATGAGAAGTACAGAAGATAGGTTAGAAGACAGGCAGAGTTTATTACAGCATCACATGAGGCACTCTCAAGGGTAGAAGGAGGCAATGATGGACTGTCAATGGGAAAACATCTCTTCCCTCAAAGGGAGTAAGAGAGTTTATTCTGGAACCAAATAAGAGTGACTGTAGCCATGGACACAGATGCAGGTTATCCCAAATACCATATTCCACATGGTAACAACTTTAGGAAGATTTATAGTTAACAAAAGAAAGTCATAAATCAAGGTACTCTTAAACATGAGTGGTCAGTCAAAACTATGATCAGAGGGGACAGTAGAATGAATGGTAAGTGACATGGAAGATCATAGGCAGTGCTCCAGGTTAAAGGTTTAAGTGGAGATGAGATGAAGGTGATAAGAAAGGGAAGGTCTTAAGGGGTGGATTGACAAAAACTAAGGGTGAGCAAGGAAGCCTTACAGAAATCCACTCGTTTGTAAGCTAATTAAAAAACACAATATAGGGCTGGAGAAATAGCTCAGTGGTCAAGGACATGTGTTACTCTCCAGAGGATCTGGATGGCATTCTAACACCCACATCAAGTTGGTTTCAATCTCCTGAAATTCAATTTTTAGAGGATTCAATGCCCTATTCTGACCTTATGCATTTACATGGTATACATACAGACAAGCAGGCAAACACACACAATAAGAATAAACAAGTTTTTTTTAAATGTAGTATATGTTTATAAAAGGAGTTTGGACAGGCACATCCTCTGTGGATGGACAATGATACTCCCAGAAGATATGGGTTACTAAATGAAAATCTCTGTGTCAAGCACAAGATGCCTTCTGAAAAGTTATTGGTCTTGGAGTCCCCAGAGGCACCCAAAAACAGCACAGGCTTTTGACATTGCTCTTGATTTCCCACCATAACTAAATGGCAAGACTGTATCAATGAAGACACCACTCACTTTGGATACAGGACACAGAGAAATAAACCTCAAGCGATCAGGAAACTCTCTTTTTGTTGGATAGCTTACATAGTGCTGTAAGGTGCTAGGAAGGCTGCTTGAGGAGAAAAGACATCAATGGTCTCACCTAGCATTGCCCCATGCATGCTACAGTACCAACCTGCCTAGAAAGCTGTGCCCAATGGTCCAATAGTGGCATGGCTGTTATGGGGGTAACCAATCACTTTCTGATTGAATATGAAGCCTGTGGCACAGGAGGGATTTCATACCTGGTACTATAGACCTGATCCAAAGCTCATGATTGGGGAGATTGTGGGAAACTTACTGTTGTAGCTATGTTAAATAATCATGATGTCCAACTGTCTTCTAAATAAATATGGATTATGCTTATATCCATAGATTTGTGCTAATCTCAACTTTGGTAAGAGAAACTTCTTTTTGTAGTTGGTAGTGGTTAATGTAGAGTCTCATTA
>CABHPH010112482.1:0-15009 GCA_902168325.1 Peromyscus nudipes
AGGTATTATGTTTATGTAACTCATTTAGATTGTGATAATTAAAAATACAGATTAATAATTAGTCTTCTATGATAGTCAAACTAGCATGTTAGTTAAGTTTTCTAGGCATACATCAATATATTTCAGATAGATAGGTAATCTTCAAATACTTCAAAGACCTACAGAATATGGCATTTAAAATGTTTTAAAAATTTAAACTTTCTGGACAATGAGACATGTCTGCTCCTGGCAGCACCGATTTACTTCAAAGAGGAGGATGGGCATCAAAGACACTCCTTGTTTCTTGGCAAAAATAGCCATTTGGGCAAGAAACTGTTCTTGCCTGGACTGCTTAAAAAAATGTATTGACTGGACACGCAGGACCCATAGGAAGGTGACCACTGAACGTTGACAAAATGGTCCTTCAGGTTCCTGCTTCAAAGAGGAAACTGCCAGACATTCTACAGGACACTGAGAAAAGTGACTGAGAGACTCTAGGCCTGTGGGCTGAAGACAGATGCCCCAACTTTACAAAGGAACTTTGGATGACTGTCCAGGCTGCCAGCTGTCTCTGTCTACTCTTGCAAGACTCCCAAAAGTTGCTTGTGTCCTTTTCCCATTTCTCAGGTAATATTATATCCTTCTGAGGTCTTTGATGTAGTTGAAGACTAGAGAGTTATAATTTCCCTTAGTTATGATAAAAGATAAGTTAGATATGAAACCTTAGACTCACAAATATTAGATATAACTTCCTTAATTTTGACAAATACAAACAGACTAGTTATTATAAATAGACTAGATATTGACTGTAATTCTTGCTTGATAATTGTTTTGTTATCTGTAATTTTACTATGTAAAAGTTAAAACCTTCCTCTTTTTAAAAAAGAAAAAGGGGAAGTGCTGTGGGATGTTCTGTATGTTTAATGTGTTGCTCTGACTGGTTAATAAATAAAACATTGATTGGCCAATAGCCAGGCAGAAAGTATAGGCAGGACAAGGAGTGAGGAGAATTCTGGGAAGTGGAAGGCTGAGGCAGAGAGATGCTGCCAGCCACTGCCATGAAAAACAAGATGTGAGGTAGCAGTAGGCCACGAGCCACGTGGCAACTTATAGATTAATAGAAATGGGTTGATTTAAGATATAAGAACAGTTAGCAGGAAGCCTGCCACGTCCATACAGTTTATAAGAAATATAAGCCTCTGTGTGTTTACTCAGTTGGGTATGAGCAGCTGTGGGACTGGCGGGTGAGAGAGATTTGTCCTGACCATGGGTCAGGCAGGACCAAAAAAACTCTAGTTACAAAACTAGAAGAGTAATCAAGAATGGCCTTCAGCAGCTATAATCACTCCTAGTCAGCTGGCTTAATTCACGGAATCAGAGGTGCAGACAAAGAATAAATTCTATCAGAGTCCCCAGTCAGCAGGTCCCTCCAGTACTAAGCAGAGCCAGAGCTGTGAATCCTTTTGGCTTCTGACAAAAACCTCAAGTAAGTCTCAACTGGCTGTTCAGATGCACTAGACTATTTCAACCAGCTTCACAACTTTCCTTCAAAAGGTTGAACTTCTCGCCGGGCCGTAGTGGCACACGCCTTTAATTCCAGCACTCAGGAGGCAGAGGCAGGCGGATCTCTATGAATTTGAGGCCAGCCTGGGCTACAGAGTGAGTTCCAAGAAAGGCGCAAAGCTACACAGAGAAACCCTGTCTCGAAGAAAAAAAAAAAAAAAGTTGAACTTCTCTAAAACGCTAGCTGAGCACAGAGGAAGTTAGTTACTGATGATTGTTTCACTTCTATGTTCAAAAGACAAACAGCCTCATTAATGATTAAAATAACAGCAAAGGCTTTGTAATAGCCTTTCATTTCTCAGTCATTTGCCAATCAAATCTTTACTTTCTCAGGAAGCCCCTTTCCATAAGTTCCTAGTAGGAAACCATTTACTATCTGTTTTTAAGAATGCAGGCTCTGGCCACAATGAGAGAAAGAGAATAAACCACTCAAAGTGGGATGTCTCTATTCTCAACTTCACCTCTAAGGAAGACCAAAATGGCATATTGTGCAATAAAACTTAGATGCTTTAAAAAAAAAAAAAAACTGTGTGTATGAAAGGGTATCAATCAAAGTTATGATTCATCCCAACACTTGGCTACTAGATAACCCTATAGAAGCAACCATTCCTTGTAGCTCCTTCCATGGGATACATTCTATTTTAAAATGGAACTCTCAGATTCTAAAACTTGTAGCACTTCCTAATTTTTCTTCATCCCCAATCATCAATTAGCTTGCAAATATTTATTTATAATATTTATTTGTTTCTTTCTTTTGTTTTCCCAGACAGAGTTTCTCCATATAGCCCTGGCTGTCCTGGAACTCACTTTGTAGACCAGGCTGGCCTTGAACTCACAGAGATTTGCCTGCCTCTGCCTCCAGCCGCTGCCACCGCCACCACCACCACCACCACCCAGCTTTATTTGTAGTATTTATGATTAGACAATATCTTATTCCTACTACATCACCACCTGAGGCTAAAATAAAAGCTTCACAAAAAGTCTGTAGAGTACTGAATTCCTAGGACATGAAGCACTGCCCAGAACAGAAAGCACCCTTGACAAGCACTGGCCAGATGAGTTAACAATCTTGTTATTACAAGTACTAGTGAGGCTGTATGCAAGCTACTTGTTCAACAGCACACTGGTACTTCTCCATAAATAGGTTAGACTATAGAAACATCACATTCTACTTATGGAGCTAAATAAATTTAAAAGCAACTATGATTGTGACCACTCAATATTACCCATTATGTGAAATTATAAATTTTACATTAATTTCAACATAAAAGGAAGTCTGCTCAAATATCACCTGTAAAATTACATTCCCCTGAGGCTTTCTTGAAAATGAGATTTCTTCTACAAGTCTACCCAAGACAATAATTTATAAACAGTAATTTACAATCTCAGGAATAAAATTAAAAAGGTAGTTTTCCAGATCAAGGTACAAATAAACTACATTAATCAAAACATTAACTGTAAGTATAGTAGCCAGGTGTGGTACACACTGTAATCCCCACACTGAGGGAAGCAGACGCAGGAGCTATACACATCTGAGGCCAGCACAGGCTCAATAACAAAAACCTTATCTCTTTAAAAGTATGGTAAGAAATTCCCACATATATGCACAAAGGTGTACAATAGGCCTTCTGTTTCAATGTTAAATAACTGAACAGTGAACTGCTAAGTAGTGAATCAGCAGCTCCATCGGTAGTGTGCTTGTCCAGCATGCAAGAATGGGGTTCTGATACCTAGACCTGAATAAAGCCAGGTATGGTGGTGTACACATGGAATCCCAGAAAGAAATTCGAGGTCATGCTTGGCTATATATTGAGTTTGAGGCCAGCCTGGGCTACATCAGACCCATCTCAAACATCAGTAATGAGGATAAATAGCCATAAAACAAGACTGGCAACAATGTAAATATTCACGAGAAGACTGAAGTGTGTTGAAACCACAAAATATACAATGCAGCTATCTAATTCTATTTACAATTATATGATTACATATATGCTAGCATGAAATAATCTATAAAATGTATCAAAAGATATTCAAGAGTATGTATAGTACATCAAAGCACAGATCAGTTAATTTTCTAATTATTCATTACAGTATGATACATTATCAAAGAACATTGGCTGAGTCAATGTGACAACACATTAAAAAAGTGAAGTTGCATCATTATTCAACATCAAATATAAATAAGTACAACCAACGGATATAAAGCAAAAATAATAAAATTATGTATTTTTAATTTTGAAAAACAGTAAAAGTTAACACTAACCACATTATATTTTGTTAACATTAGAGAATAAACAAATCAAATTAAGGAAAAGGCTGCAATACATATATGATGTGTGTGAAATATATCCTTAAATTCCTATAAAACTGTTAAGAAAATTATAATCTCACTTTAAAACAAGCAAAAACCTTGACCAGGTTCGTTTCAATTGTGGACATGTATGGAGTCAAAAAGATACATGGAAACCAGCTCTAAATCACTAGACATTAGAGAATCTAAGTTAACAATCACTGTCAGATTGGGGGTGCAGCTTTGGTGGAGCCTCTACCAAAATAACTAAAGCAAAGAACTGAAAATAAATGTTGGCAAAGCGGTGCACTAGAGTATCAATATACTAATTCTAGGAGAGTGGAGTGATACAGCCACTGTGAAGAAGCTAAACATACATAGCCTACAGCTCACCAACTCATTCACAAAACTGAGAGCAACATTCACTGCAGCATTATCCCTAACAAAGGCTGAACCTATGCCCAGCCACAAGAGACCATGTAAGCTGCTCTGTAGTCCCAACATGCGGTAACTGGTACAATGAACAACAATAAAGCAAACCCTATTGAGATAATGCTGAACAGAAAAGTGGGAGGAAGGGGACAGTAATAATTCCAGGTATATGTTTACAGTATGCAAGCTTAAATACATGGTGACAAAGATTAAAACGGCAGTTATTTATGGAGAGGGTTTTGAGTACATAAGGGCAAAACGACTACATGAAAGACAGAATACTCTTTACATTGATTGACTAATTAAATGACTATTTTGACACAGATACAAAATAGAAATGTGCATTTTTTAAAAATTCATTAAGTTGTATATTTATCATAGTATACATTAGAAATCATACACAAACTTATAAAAGAGGATTCGGTCAGTACTATACCACCAAATGCAATTGTTTAAAATGTAAAAGTTTAAAACATAAACTTCTAAGATTAAAAAAAAAAGCTAGCAAAAATTGAGACTAGAAAAATCTAACCCATCTTATAATGTAAAAAAAAAAACTTTAAAGCTTCAATGGCAATGAAGCAAACTTCAAATGACTTCAGGGGATTTTACTGGCAATTTCTACAAATAATATAGTAAGTTGACCAAACACACAAAACAACGAACAGAAAGGAAGTAACTCATTTGAGAAGACCAGCATAACCTTGATACCAAAACTCCACAAGGGCATTACAAGTATAAAAAGGAAATTTACAGACTATTTTCACACATGGACATGGAGAAAGAAAATTTTGAAAAGCAAATGAACAACAAAAGACAACAGCCAATGAGGTAGAGTTTACTCTCATTATCCAAAATTAGTCTAGCCTCCAAGCATTAATGTAACAGACCATATATGATGTGTGTGAAATATATCCCTAAATTCCTTAATAAACTTAATAAAGGAACAAAAGATGTAAGAATCAGTTAAGCATTATTATGTATCCATGATCTTCAAAATCACAGGCACAGTACAAAAACAGAAAAAAAGGTATTAAAAAAATAAGGCAATACCAACAACAAACAGCAAACTTAGTAACAAAAAGCACTGAGCACTATGCCAGGCATTAATGCACACGTCTTTGATCCCAGCACTCAGGAGTCTGAGGCAGGTGGATCTCTGGGTTTGAGGCCTGCCTGGTCTACAGAGCGAGTTCTAGGACAGTCAGGGCTACAAAGTAAATGCTGTCAGTGGAGGGGGGGGGGGACCTGAGCACTAGTTCAAATAAAAACAAAACAAACAGAACTATTACCATGATGCCTATACATTTTTCAATGCGTATAAGGCAGCAGAATCAACGCAAAAAAAGAACCAAGTAGCAAGCATAATTAGAAAAGACAGAGAAATCAAACTTATTCAAAAATTATGTGGCCGTGCAAGTGTAAAACAAAACAAAAACCTGTATAAAATTAATAGCATTAAAAGTGAACTGTGCGGGCTGGAAAGATGGCTCAGTGGTCAAGACTACTTCCAGAGGACCTAGATTCAATTCCTAGCACCTGCACAGTAGTTCAGTCCCAGAGATTCTGCCACCCTCTTCTGACCTCCAAGGCCACCAGGAGTGTGCATTGTGAACAGACATACTCCAGGCAAAACATCTATGCATATATTTTTTTCTAAATTTTTAAGTAAACTGAGCAATGCTGCTAAAGATAACATGCAAAGATCCACTGTGTTTCTGTATGTCAACAAAAATGTGTTTATTTGAATCCCAGCACTTGGGAGGCAGAGCCAGGCGGATCTCTGTGAGTTCGAGGCCAGCCTGGTCTACAGAGCGAGCTCCAGGAAAGGCACAAAGCTACACAGAGAAATCCGGTCTTGGGGGGGGGGGGGACAAAAAATGTGTTTAGTAACATTAAAGTGTTACTAGTAATTATTTTAAGAGTGATAATACAATAATGTAACATTGGGCTAGCAAAATTTGTCCATTTTAAAAAATACACGGCGAGGAGAAAGATGGCTCAGCGGTTAAGAGCACTGGCTGATGTTCCAGAGGACCCAGGTTCAATTCCCAGGCCATCAGGTGTCCAATTATGTCAGAAAAGGGGGAAAAGGGGGGGGAATTACATGGCTAAGATTCGCTGCAAAGTAATTTATTAGGTTCAAATGAAACTGAATTGAATGCAAGTTAGTAACATGACAGCTAGAGGTTCATCTGGATATAAAGGTAATCACAATATTATTCTTATTCTCTGTGCATGGTTCTGTAATAAAAGGTTAAAATATCAATAGAATGAGAAGACAAGTCACACAACTGGAGAAAGTATTTGCAATAGATATATCTCACTAAGGACTGTTATCGAAAATACAAACTCAGCCAGGCGGTAATGGCACATGCCTTTAATCTCAGTACTCAGGAGGCAGAGACTGGCTGATCTCTGTGCATTCAAAGCCAGCCTGCTCTACAGAGCAAGTTCCAGAACAACCAACAACCAGGGCTACACAGAGAAACCCTGTCTCAAAAAACAAAACAACCACCACACACACACACACACACACACACACACACACACACACCCCTACCTACCTTTTAAAACTCAACAAAATAAAACCTGATTAAGAAATAAACAAAAGACCTAACAGACATCCCAAAAGACATATGATGCTGCCTAGTATGTATAAGGCTCTAGGTTCAATACCTGACACTGGGTGGATGGTTTCAAACAACCATATGAAAAGATGCTCAATGCCTTATTCGGTTAATTAAAACAAAGAGACACCACCACACTTTATTAAAATGACCAAAATCCAAAACACTGAAACACTACAAGATGCAGGTTTAGGATGTGGGGGCAACAATGCAAAACTCTGAGAGAATGCCTGACAACTTCTGAAAAACTAAACTTTACCATACAAGCCAACGAACATGCTCCTTGCTACTTACCTAAGTGAGCTGAAAACTTAAGCCAGCACCATACCTGACGCACCAATATTTACAGAAGTTTTATTGCTGTATGACAAAACTTGGGCCCAACCAAAATATCAAGCAGCAACAACAGATGAACTGAACTATAGCAATGAACTATCAGTCATTGCAGAGGGGGGGGAAGGGAGGGGAGGGAGGAAGGAAGGAAGGAAGGAGATAGATAAGTAGATAAATAAATAGACAAATGGCTAAGGTTACAAAAAGAAGTGGAAAAGCCTTAAATGTATGCTATAGGTGGAAGAAGCCAATGTGAAGAAACCACAGACAAACCATTCCAACTGTGTGACACACTGGAAGAAAACCTAAGGAACCAATACAGTCCTTAGGTTTTTAGAGTCGTTGCCAGGGCTTAAGTGAGAGGGAAGAATAGTCAACACAGAGGACTTAAAGAGCAGTGTAATATGAGATTCATGTTACTAAACATCTGTTCAAACCCAAAGAATGTAAACACCAACAATGAACCCCATGTAAACTCAGTGGCAGTACTATGAATGCAATACAATCTAATGGACACTGGTGGGGTACCGACAGTAGGCAGGTGGAACGTGAGGCCAGCATGTCTATGGTTCTGCTCAATTTTGTTGTGAATATAAACAGCTCTAAAATTTAAATCTGTTAATAAAACTTGAAACATTTATAATAAACATGCATCTCATTTATACAACATCCCACAAAACAAATATCTAGAAAAATCAGTGAAATATCAGCAAGATCTCTATTCTACACACCATGAAATATAACTGATAAAATTCAAGAAAACCTAACTATATGGAGTGAAATATGATCAAAAATATGATGAAAGAAGAAAGTTCTGCTAAACATAAAATGGGTGCTATCAAAATCAAAAGCTTAACAGGATTTTCTTAGAAAACTAATAAACTATTTCTAGAATCTGACGCAAATGTAAATAGCCAAATACAGCCAGGACAATCCTTAAGTTGGCAGACTTATTCTATCAGATAACAAAACTCTGTAAACTGTAGGGTTTGTTCTAGAATGAGTACAGATAAACTAATGGCAGCTATAACATAATACAAAGAAGCTGGAACATCAAACCAATCCAAACCCATTCACAATTACTAGAAACTCATATGAACAAAGAGGACGGTATCAGGAACGAAAGGCATCAGAACAAGTATTCTGTTTTGCATATGTTCAAAAAGTTAAATTCAAAAGATATTACCACAACATTGCTCTATAATGAACTCACATATTCACAATAAAACATATGAAGCAGGGTAATAAAGAGGCAAAGTGCCTTCGAATGCCTTAATATATGTGTAACTGGAGTAAGAGGCAGAAAAAAAAGTATTTGAACATAGCAGTAATATTAGAACTTTGATGAAAACCACAAACCCACTCACCTGAAAATCTCAATGAATACACACACAAAGATTAAAGACACCAAGGCATACCATATAATAGCATTGCTTTAACTCAGTTGTAAACACAAACATTTTTAAACAAAATCACATTAAACACAGTACAAAGATGGGAATGGCAGCAGATTTTCCACTAGGAACAGCACTTTCAGCTCCCTGAATAAAAAGCTGCTAACCTACCATTCTATGCTCAGCAAAAATATACTCAAAGAGGGGACAGCTTTTCAGGACACATGAAAGCTGAAGTAATTCCTTCTCAGCGGTCCTACACAACCAAAATTTAAACTATTTCTCAAAATATTCAAGGAGTAAGATTACATCAAAGGGAAATATGGACCTACACAAAGGAGTCAGCCCTGGAGAGGTCAATAAAGTGATAATTACCCACCACCCTTTTGAGCAAAACTAGTAGCAATCTCATGTTGGCTTTATTACATATAGAGGGGGAAAAAAACACTTGATGAAATGCACAAAGCTGAAGAAGTGGGGGATGAGACCTCCTCAGGCCACACAGAGTTGCACAGAATCATATGAAGACAATTGTCAAAGATTAGAAAGATTAAAGCAGTCACTAAAAATAGCACAATACAAAGCTACACCTAGATGCCTTTCACCAGGCTAACAAAGTCAGCTTCTACTGGTAGTTTGTGGAGGATGTTTATTCACGAAATGACACTGAACTTTATTAAGTGCTGTCATCTTTTAAGACTATCATACGGTTTTGGTTTTTTGTCATTCTGTTGACAAGATGTACTATAGTAATTTACTTCTGGAGGTTAAACCGACCTTAAACTCCTGAAATAATCCCGTATGATCATGACATGTGACTATTGTTTATTTGATTTCCCAGCATTTTGCTGAGGATTTCTGAATCGATATCCCTAAGAGACAATGGTGTGATAGTACTGCCTGGCAACTCATGCTCTCTCTCCTCCCTCTCTCCCTTCACTTTCCTCTCCCACACTCCTCCCTTCCTCTCTCCCTCTCCCTTGACTTTCTCTCATTCAAGTTCTCCCTAGCTCTCTGTGTTTTTAAAAAATGAAAATTAATTTTTCTTTAACCGGCTGGTAAAATTCCTTGTGATTCCATCTAGCAATGTTCTGGGGGGCACTTTGATTATCCAGTTCATCTCTTAAGTTCTTAGAGGTCTATGAGTCAATACAATAGCAGTCTAAGAATTCGTAGACTCCCTTGTGACTTGTCACTATGCAACTTGATTATAATGATCTTCCACTGTCCTTTCTAATGCTGTAAGGCTGGCGGTAGCATTCCCTCTTTCGTTTCTAATCCTAGTATTTTAAGTTTTTCTGTGAACCTCATTCAATCCAGGGACTTATTTGCTAATTTTGTTGATATCTTCAAAGAATGAGCTTCTGCATTCACTGATTCTGATTGTTTTCTGCTGGCTATTTCATTCATTCTTTTCCATCTTTATTACTCCCTTCCCTTTGTTCACTCTTCTTTTTCCAGTGTCTTAAGGGGACTGAAGAGGAAATGGATCTGATATCCTCAATATTAATATAGGTCTTTTCCCTCTTGGCATTACTTTAGAGGTACCTCACACATTTTGACATGTTGTGCCATTATCTTCATTCTCCTCAAAGCATTTCCTGCTCTATCTTTTAATTTCTTATCTGGTTATTCAGGAGTACCTTGTTTAGTTTCCATACTGTGAGTTTCCCAAATTTCTTCCTATTACTTCCTAATTTCATTCTACATGATCAAGGACCATATTGTGTTATTTCTATCCCTTTTAATATTTTAAGGTTTGTTTCATCGTCTTATAAATAGTCTGCCCTGGAAAATGTGCCCACATATACTCTGTTGAGAGGTAAGTGTGCTTATGTTGGCTAGATCCAGTTTGTCTACAATGGTGATCAAGTCTTCTTATTCCCTCCATTCCAAGTAGGGAACCAAAGTCTCCATTACTGTTGATTCACCCATTTTTGTCAGTTTTGCTTAAATTATTTTGGTGCTATATTATGTAAAAATAAACAAAATACTAATTAATGAGTAGATAAACTGTAGTATATGCATACAATGGAATCACAGTTGACCATAGAAAAGCAAATACTCATATGGTGCACACTACAGTAACAATGGTGTAAACTTGAAAACATACCAAGTAAAAGACGCTACTCACGCCGGGCGGTGGTGGCGCACGCCTTTAATCCCAGCACTCAGGAGGCAGAGCCGGGTGGATCTCTGTGAGTTCGAGGCCAGCCTGGTCTACAGAATGAGATCCAGAACGGGCTCCAAAGCTACACAGAGAAACCCTGTCTCAAAAAAACCAAGGGGGAAGGAAAAAAAAAAGACACTACTCACAAAAGACCACAAAATGTCTGATTCTACATATCAGAAATGCCCTAAAACCTTAGAAGACAAAAGAGGTTTCAGGAACTGAAGGGGCTGAATAGAGCAAAGAGTAACAGCTAAAGCAAGGAAGGGTGCAGGCCTTTTCCTGATGATGTTTGATTTGCACTGATGGAAAAGTCTGACAAAAGTGACTGTGAGAGTTTCTGTTTGATTTGCTTCTGTGAAAAAGTCAGTCTGGGGCTTGCCGACTCTGCCATTTGGGCTGGCTTTTAGAGAATAGATATGTTATCAGAACCTCAGGGACGTAATCCACTACTTTAGTTTCCCCAGTATTCCAAAAGAAATTAAAACAGAAATTGATACAGAAAAAGTAGATTTATTTACAGTTGGCCACACTGAGAAGAGAAAGAACTCAATTTCTCTCCACTGCACCTACTGCCATTTTACAACCTACAGGAAACAGTGGCACAAAGTCAGAAGACAGAGTGTGCTGTGAGACATTCACTTGGTTCTGTCCTGTGATGGGGACAACTGTGCCCCAACTGAACCCCATTACCGTCATTTTTCAGAAATAAAGCAGAATAGAAAGTCTGATTTATTTTTATAAATTATGCTATTATAGAAACTAGAATAAACCATTCAAACATTTAATTGAATTTAGAATAATTTCTGCTGTATCATGTTAATACTCAAATTCTCAGAAACTTCAAAATACCAGAGCAGTGCTTATTTTAAAATGGAGCAGGCTGATAAACAACACTGCTTAGTAAATTAGCAAACTAACAGCAAACCTCACGGCGGTACTGGCCACTCCTCAGAAGTTGTTGGTACATCAGAGTGTTTACTTCATAAAAGTTACTACTGATGACAAAAAATTTAGAAAACCTTTGAATTATACCGAAACAGCCCAATGACATGAAATGGTAAGGTTATTTGCTACAGAAAAGCACCTGTATCTCAAAGAGGGACAGGCTTTCTTCACAGCCATGCATCCAGGAAGTCAGCAACAGAGGAACAAGAGACAGGCTACCAACGCTCAGGCTTATGTCCTTTCTATCCAAATGCAGTCCCTCTCTCTAGACAGCCAAGAGTCCAAATGTGAGTAATCAAAGACATCTCAAAAGTACTAACGCTGCAGGGATTCAAACCAAGGTACTACTTACTTAACAGCCAAAAACAAAGGGGCCTAGAGAGATGGTTAAGAGCACTTCCTGCTCTTCCCAGAGGTACCAAGTTCAGGTCTCAGCAGCCACATCAGACAGTTCACAACAGCCTGTACCTCTAGCTCCAGAGGACTCAATGCCTCTTTCTAGCCTCCACAGGCACATGCATACACAAAGCATATATTCATTCATTCACACACACACAATTAAGAAATAAAGCTGAAGGAAGCTGGAGAAATGGCTCAGTAGTTAAGTGCCTTCACTGTTCTTGCAGAGGGTCCAGGTTTGATTCCAAGTATCCACATGGTGACAATTCCTAACCACCTGTAACTCCAGTTCTGAGGGATCCAATACCCTCTTCTGACTTCCATGGGCACCAAGACAGCAAGCAAACAAATGGTGTGCATACATACATACAGGCACACTCACACATAAAATAAAATGAATAAAATAAAATTTTAACGAAAACCAAGTTATATTAACTATGAACTGAGGAAGGACTTACTTTCCACTCAGAATTACCAATTACAGAAGGAGTACTGCAAAGCAATGGCTGTGTAAGACTTTGGCTGAAATGTGAATACAGAAGACACGTGATTCCTGTATTATGAACAGCTAGCTACATTTCTTGAGCAAAAGAAAAATGAGGGCTACATTCAAGCAGTAACAGCAAACTCGGGACCAACTGTTCAAACACATCAAGCCTATGGGGACACTTTACACATGAACACATCAAGGCCTAGGCACAGCAGCACGGAGACATCAATACAGCAGCATCACCATTCTCTAGCAATAATTCATGTCAAAATGGCTGTGACAACAGTTCTGAAAGAAGAACTAAGCTCTCTCTCTTTCTAAGATTATTTTTATTATCTGTAATGGGGGGGAGGTGCACTGCAGGTGCCAAAGGCATTGCTGGACCTACTGGAGCTGGAGTTGAGGTGGCGTGAGTCATCTGACAAGGATCTGCAAGAGCAGAGCACACCCTTAATCGCTGAGTCATCTCTCCAGCCCCAGAAGTAAGAGGGAGAGATGACTCAACAATCACAGGAGAAAGCCTTATTCCCTAGTAAAAGAAAAACTGCCAAGAAGGAAGAAGGTCCTTTGCCCCTTTCCTTTCTTCCAGCTTCAGAGGTCCTCATTAAGGATGGGCATCTGGAACTGTACCTACCGAGAGGACAAGCAAACTAAAGCGCTGCTGAGCGCACTCTGAACCCACCAAGTCTTGTTTCTTCCTAAGTATGTGAGGTTTAAGCCCATGCTGCTCAAAATGGCAGCAGATGAAGTCTTTACAAGTACGCTCTGTACAATGAGGGAAACCTTTAGACCCCTTCCACTCCCACACTGCCAAATTATTCTATCATCTAAGTGGAAATTAAGAGAGAATGCAGTCTTTCACCACATTAAAAAAAAAAAAATTAGACCATGTTATTAACCCACCTACAGCAAAAACTCAACATCATCTAAGAGAACAGTTTATACAAATCCTCTTACAACTACCCCCACCCCATTTTAAAGGTTACCTTTCTGTGGATAATTAAAATTGTAGATTAATTTAAGCCGGGTGGTGGTGGCACACACCTCTAATCTCAGCACTCAGAAGGAGAGGCAGGTGGATCTCTGTGAGTTTGAGACCAGTCTGGTCTACAAAGTGAGTTCCAAGACAGCCAGAGCTACACAGAGAAACCCTGTCTCCAAAATAAAAAATTTTTTTAAAAAGTAGACTAATTTAAACAAAAATAAAAATTAACAATCTGAAGAATAGCATTATTCTAAAGAGCTGTCAAATTACAAATTTCCAAGGATCCCAGAAGAGCGTAGGACAATAGAAAGGAGTCTAACAAGTAGTCCCCATACACGTGTAATTCAAATGGTACAGAAATAGTACACCCTAAAAGAGGAAGTCAAATGGGTGTGCCATTATGCATTCCTACAGATAATGCCATAATTATGCAACTACAATTCAGATGTTAATTCCCTTAGAATATAATATCTGACTTCATTAGACTATTTCACAGCTCAGCTCAGCTGATCTATTACATTATCAGAGACTGAGCTATATCACATTTAAACCTACAAGTCTGGTTTTAAGAAAATTTGAACAATGCACAATGAAACTATTTTTTCATCCATCTATTAATTTTTTCTAATTACAATCTCTAAAACTTTTAATCATACTTTATAACAGAAAAGCTGAAATGCACATATAAAGATGTATAGCTGTGAACTTGAGTTGCTTCTCAGAAGATAAAACACAAGAAAAGGCTAATTTATGCTCTGCTTTGTAACTCTTCTATTTAGTAAATCACAAGAAAAAAAGAATTTATGAATATCTTTTTAAAATAGTAAAAAAAACAGTAAGAACATGAGCTGGGAGGTGCCTCAGTGAGTAAAGTGCTCATTCTACAAGCACCAAGACCTGAGTTCAGATCCCCAGTCCCACATAAAAAGTTGAGCATGGTGGCACTTATCCATAAACTCAGCAATGCCTATGTGATGGGGAGTGGGGGTATATCTACAACACAGTAATCATAACCAGTCTAGTCAAAACAGCAAGGTTCTAGGTTTAGTTAAAGACCATATCTCAAATATAAGGTGTGAGTTCAAGGCCAGCCTGATCTACATAGTGAGTTCCAGGCAGGATTACACACTAAGACCCTATAGATTTGGATTGGATTTGGATTGGATTTGGATTGGATTTGATTTGGATTGGATTTGGATTGGATTTGATTTGGATTGGATTTGGATTGGATTTGATTTGGATTTGATTTGGATTTGATTTGGATTTGATTTGGATGGACTGGACTGGACTGGACTGGACTGGATTGGACTGGATTGGACTGGACTGGACTGGATTGGACTGGATTGGACTGGATTGGATTGGATTGGATTGGATTGGATTGGATTGGATTGGATTG
>CABHPH010112483.1:938-12701 GCA_902168325.1 Peromyscus nudipes
TTTTCGAGACAGGGTTTCTCTGTGTAGCCTTGCGCCTTTCCTGGAGCTCACTTGGTAGCCCAGGCTGGCCTCGAACTCACAGAAGTCCGCCTGCCTCTGCCTCCCGAGTGCTGGGATTAAAGGCGTGCGCCACCAATGCCCAGCTAGGGATTGAGTTTTATGCATGGCAATAGATATGGATCTATTTGCAATCATCTACGTGTTGACATCCAGCTATGCCAGCACTGTTTGTTGAAGATACTTTCTTTTTTTCCATTGTACAGTTTTGGCTTCTTTGATAAAAATCATAGGTGTGTGAATTAATGTCAGGGTCTTCAATTCAATTCCATTGGTGATTCCAGGGATGGTGATGCTTCCAGAAGTTGCTTTATTGTACAGGATTGTTTTCATTATTGTGGGTTTTTTGTTTTTCCATATGAAGTTGAGTATTTTTCTTTCTAGGTCTGTGAAGAATTGTGTTGGGATTTTGATGGGGATTGCATCAAATCTGTAGATTGCTTTTGTTAAGATTGCCATTTTTACTATGTTAATCCTACCTATCCATGAGCATGGGAGATCCTTCCATTTTCTGATATCTTCTTCAATTTCTTTCTTCAGAGACTTAAAGTTCTTTTCATACAGGTCTTTCACTTGCTTAGCTAGAGTTACCCCAAGGTATTTTATATAATTTGTGGCTATTGTAAATGGTGATGCTTCTCTGATTTCTTTCTCAGCCCATTTATCATTTGTATATAGGAGGGCTACTGATTTTTTTAAGTTAATCCTGTCTCCTGCCACATTGTTGAAGGTGTTTATCAGCTGTAGGATTTCCCTGGTAGAATTTTTGGGGTCACTTATGTATACTATCATATCATCTGCAAATAGTGAAAGTTTGACTTCTTCCTTTCCGATTTGTATCCCTTGATCTCCTTTTGTTGTCTTATTGCTCTAGCTAGAACTTCAAGTACTATATTGAATAAGTATGGGGAGAGTGGACAGCCTTGTCTTGTTCCTGATTTTAGTGGTTTTATTATGTTTAGGTATGTTCCTTGTATTCCTAATCTCTCCAAGATCTTTATCATGAAGGAGTATTGGATTCTGTCAAAGGCATTTTTAAGCATCTAATGAGATGATCATGTGGTTTTTTTTTCTTTCAGTTTGTTTATATGGTGTATTGCATTGACAGATTTTCATATGTTGAACCATCCTTGCATCCCTGGGATGAAGCCTATTTGGTCATAGTAGATAATTTTTTTGATGTGTTCTTGGATTCAGTTTGCCAGTATTTTAATGAGTATTTTTGCATCAATATTCATGAGGGAGATTGGTCTGTAATTCTCTTTCCTTGTTGCATCTTTGTGTGGTTTGGGTATCAGGGTAACTGTAGCCTGATAAATAGAGTTTGGTAATGTTCCTTCTGTTTCTATTGTGTGGAACAATTTGAAAAGTATTGGTATTAGCTCTTCTTTGAAATTCTGGTAGAATTCTGCACTGAAACCATCTGGTTGTGGGCTTTTTTTTTGTTGTTGTTGTTGGGAGACTTTTAATGACTTTCTATTTCTTTAGGGGTTATAGGTCTATTTAAATTGTTCATCTGGTCTCTATTTAATTTTGGTATGTGGTACCTATTCAGAAAATTGTCCATTTTTTAGTTTTCCAATTTTGTGGAGTACAGGTTTTTGAAGTGTGACCTGATGATTCTCTGGATTTCCTCATTGTCTATTGTTATATCTCCCTTTTCTTTTTTATTTTATTTTATAATTAATTTAATTTTACATATCAGTCATGGATTCCCCTGTCCTCCCTCCTCCCACCCCCAGCCTTCCTCCCAATCTACCCCCCATTCCCACCTCCTCCAAGGCAAGGTCTCCACTGGGGATTCAGCTAAGCCCGGTAAATTCAGTTGAGGCAGGTCCAGTCCCCTCCTCCCTGCACTAAGTCTGAGCAAAATGTCTCAGCATAGGCCCTAGGTTCCAAAAAGCCAACTCATGTACTAAGGACAGGTCCCGGTCCCACTGCCTGGGGGCTTCTTAAATAGTTCAAGCTAATCAACTGTCTCACTTATCCAGAGGGCCTGGTCCAGTTCTATGGGGGCTCCTCAGCTATTGGTTCACAGTTCATGTGTTTCCACTAGTTTGGCTATTTGTCCCTGTGCTTTTTCCAATCATGGTCTCAATATCTCTTACTCATATAATCCCTTCTCTCTCTCACCAGTTGGACTACTGGAGCTCCACCTGGGGCTTAGCCGTGGATCTCTGCATCTGCTTCCATCAGCAATGGTTGAGAGAAAGCCTAAGCTGACCTACTCTGGTGATCGGATGGCCGAACACCCTAACTGTCATGATATATCTCCCTTTTCATTTCTGATTGCTAATTTGGATGTTCTCTCTTTGCCTTTTTGTTAGTTTGGATAAGGGCTTTTCTATCTTGTTAATTTTTTCAAAGAACCAACTCTTTGTTTCATTGATTCTTTGTATTGTGCTCCTTGTTTCTATTTTATTGATTTCATCCATCAATTTGATTATTTCCTGACATCTATTTTTCCTGGGTGAGTTTGCTTCTTTTTGTTCTAGAGCTTTCAGGTGTGCTGTTAAGTCACTAGTGAGAGATTTTTCCAACTTCTTTATGTGGGCATTTAGTGCTATGAATTTTCCTCTTAGCATTGCTTCATAGTGTCCTATAGTTTGGGTATGTTGTACATTCATTTTCATTGAAATCTAGGAAGTCTTTAATTTCTTTCTTTATTTCTTCCTTGACCCATTGGTGATTCAGTTGAGCATTATTCAGTTTCCATGAGACTGTAGGCTTTCTGTAATTTTTGTTGTTGAAATCTAACTTTACACCTTGGTGGTCCAATAAAATACAGGAGGTTATTCCAATTTTTTTTGTATCTGTTGAGATTTGCTTTGTGATGGAGCATGTGGTCGATTTTAGAGAAGGTTCCATGGGGTTCTGATAAGAAGGTATATTCTTTTGTGTTAGGGTGGAATGTTTTGTAGAGATCTATTAAGTCCGTTTGAGTTATAACATCTGTTAGGTCCCTTATTCCTCTGTTAAGTTTCTGTCTGGCATACTTGTTCAGTGGTGAGAGTGGGGTGTTGAAGTCTCCCACTACTAGTGTGTGGGGTTCGATGTGTGATTTAAGGTTTTGTAATGTTTCTTTTACATATGTGGGTGCCCTTGTATTTCTGGCATAAATGTTCAGAATTGAGACTTCACCTTGGTGGATTTTTCCTGTGATGAATATGTAATGTCTTTCCTTATCTCTTTTGATTTATTTTAGTTTGAAGTTTATTTTGTTAGATATTAGGATAGCTACACCAGCTTGCTTCTTAAGTCCATTTGATTGGAAAGTCTTTTCCCAGCCTTTTACTCAGGTAGTGTTTGTCTTTGAAGTTGCGATGTGTTTCTTGTATGCAGCAGAAGGATGGATCCTGTTTTCATATCCATTCTGTTAGCCTGTGTCTTTTGATAGGCAAATTGAGTTCATTGATATTAAGGGATATTAATGACTAGTGATTGTTAATTCCTGTTATCTTTTGGTGGTAGTGTGTGGGTATTTCCCTTCTTTGGGATTTTCTGCTGTGGGGTTATCTATTGCCTGTGTTTTCATGGATGCATCTAACTTCCTTAGGTTGGATTTTTCCTTCTAGTGCTTCCTGTAGAGCTGGATTTGTGGATAGGTATTGTTTAAATCTTATTTTTCCTTGAAATATCTTGTGCACTCCATCTATGGTGATTGAAAGTTTTGCTGGGTATAGTAGCCTGAGATGGCATCTGTGGTCTCTTCGTGTCTGCATTGTCTGTCTAGGACCTTCTGGCTTTCAGAGTCTCCATTGAGAAGTTGGGTGTTATTCCAATTGGTCTGCCTTTATAAGTCACTTGGCCTTTTTCCTTTGCTGCTCTTAATATTTTTTCTTTATTCTATATGTTTAATGGTTTGATTATTATGTGGCAAGGGGACTTTTTTGGGGGGGGATCTAGTCTATTTGGTGTTCTATAAGCTTCTTGTATCTTCATAGGTATGTCCTTTTTTAAGTTGGGAAAGTTTTCTTCTATGACTTTGTTGAATATATTTTCTGTGCCTTTGAGTTGGTATTATTCTCCTGCTTTGATTCCCATTATTCTTAGATTTGGCCTTTTCATGGTATCCCAGGTTTCCTGGACATTTTGTGTTATAACTTTTTTGGCTTTAGTGTTTTCTTTGACTGATGAATCTATTTCTTCCATTGTATCCTTCATGCCAGAGATTCTCTTTTCTATCTCTTATATTCTGTTGGTTATGCTTGCATCTGTAGTTCCTGTTCTTAATCAGATTCTCTATTTCCTGAATTCCCTCTGTTTGTATCTTCTTCATTGTTTCTATTTCAATGTTCAGGTCTTGAACTGTTTCTTTCACCTGTTTAATTGCTTTTTCTTGGTTTTCTTTAAGGGATTTATTGATATCTTCCAATTTTTTGTTTGTCTTTTCCTCAATTTCTTCAAGGGAATTTTTCATTTCATCTTTAAAGGCCTCTATCATCTTCATAAAGTTATTTTAAAGGCCATTTTCTTCTGCTTCTTCTACATTGTGATGTTTGGTTCTTGCTGTTGTAGAATCGCTAGGTTCTTGTGGTGCCATATTGCTCTTTATGTTGTTGTATGTATTTTTGCACTGGCATCTACCCATCTCTTCCTCAATAGGTGCAAGAGATTTCTGTGTCTGAGGGACCTGCTCTTGGTCCAATCTGTGCTTGCTATGTCTTTGTCTCAGGGGGCCACTCTTAGTTCAATTGTAGGTCTTGGTTTAATTGGGGTTGGTGGATTCTGTGTCTCAGAAAGCTGCTGAGGTTGCAGGGAGATGGGTGGGTTTGGGGTAGGGAGTGAGTCTTGTAGATTGCAGGGTCCGATGGGGGATGTTGGTGGGGAAGCCTGTCCACAAGAGTCTTCCCTGCTGGCCTGCAACAGAGGCAGTGATGGGTGGGCGTTGGGGGGCATGGGCTGTCCAAGCATATATAATTAACATTAAGTCTCCATGTTGATTATTTGGGAACTGGTGGATGAGAAAGAAAAGTCAGCCTACAGTGACCAGCTGCCTCAGGCTCCTGCTGCCATGACTTTCCATGACAATGATGGACTGTGCCCTTGAACTGTGAGCCAAAACAAAGCCTTCTTTCCTTAAGTTGTCCTGGACAGGTGTTCTGTCACAGCAGAGAAATGATCTAATATTGAACTGCCCAAGCTTGTCTTGAGAGCATCTGACAAAGTGTCACTTTAATCATTTGGGAGGCATTTGGCTGCAAGGCATAGAATCCCTTACTCACTTCAATCAGAAGAAGCAGCTGTTTTGCTCTCTCCCATGGTAACAAGTCTGGCAGGATGCAGTTCCAGGACTGTTTAATCCACCAGCTCCCTGATGGCTCCAGATGCAGGCTCTTCCCATCTTTCTACTCTGCCATCCTAAATACTTGGCTTATGCTAATCACTGCTCTGCTAATAGATGGATGCTAGGGTTTCAGGAATAGCACAGTGGTCTCAGGCATGAAAGCAGAAATGTATCATTCTTACTTTCAAGTCACTATTTATTTATTTATTTATTTATTTATTTATTTATTTACTTACTTACTTAACTTACTTACTTACTTACTTACTTACTTACTTACTTACTTACTTACTTAGCAATAGAAACCTCTGCAGGATCCTCCCATGCAGATCTCTTTTAGTTTCATTGACCCAGACAACTGCACACCATGTGTATGCCCCCAAACCAGTCATTAGCCAAGGAAATGATTCCACATTATTTGGCCATGACCTCTCAGTCCCAGGTAAGCAGACAGCCTCACTTTCCATGAAGGACTTGGCAACTTGGACAGGATGAACAAAGGTAGAGTTCTAGTTGCAGGAAGACAAATGGAGAAAACGTGAAGGTGACCAACTCTTCAAGCTCCACAGTGCTATCTGCTTCCTCTGCCCAGGTGTTCCAGCTAGGGTTTCTATTGCTGTGACCATGGTAACTCTTAAAAAGGAAAACATTTAATTGGGATGGCTTGCTTACAGTTCAGAGGTTCAGTCCATTATCATCATGGTGGGACATGGCAGAGTGCAGGCAGACATGGTGCTAGAGCTGTAGCTGAGAGTCCTACATCTTGCAGGCAACAGGAAGTGGTCTGAGACACTGGGAGGTATCTTGAGCATATATGAGACCTCAAAGCCCGCCTCCACCGTGACACACGTCCTCCGACAAGACCACACCTACTCCAACAAGGCCACACCTCCAAATTGTGCACTCCCTTTGGGGGCCATTTTCTTTCAAACCACCACACCAGGTTAAAGAGGCATAGTGTTGGGGATTAGAGACTGACCCTTTGGTCATCTCATTTGTCTTGCTAGCAAATAGTCAGAATCATTTCAGACAAATGAGCACAATGTAGTAAACACTGATCACACTTAGATTATTGGGGGACAGAGCACATATAAACATGTAGGAATGCTTTTAGAAAAGTTGTGGGTTATCTAAACTTGATTGTTGATATAGGGAGCCTTTCCTTTCTGTGACTTTCCTCACCACTCATGTCTTACCCAAGAGACTGAGTATATGATTTACTCTACTCATCGATGTGACAAAATGCTACGAGACAGGAAGCAACCAGGGGAAGGAGGCTTTATTTTGTCTCGCAGTTTAAGAAGGGATACAGTCTATCATGGGAGGAGGGAGAGGCACAGCGAGAGGAGCATGGGACAACTGGTCACGTTTCACACACAGGCTGGCAACAGGGAACACTGGATGCTGGTGTTCAGCTTGCATTCTCCTTTTGATTCAGTCCAGGTCTCTATTGCATGGGCTGGTGCTGCCCACAGTCAGGGTGGGTCTCCTCGCCTTGGTTAAATCTCTGTAAACATCCTTAAAGACACACCTAGATGTGTGTTTCCACAATGATGATTGATCCAGTCAAGCTGACAATGAAGATTTATCATCACACCCAGGATGTGCTCATATTCTCTGCTCTATCAAAGCATCAAATATAATCCATGTAAAGTTTGCATGACCAGTGAGCACACACTAGGGATTAAAAAGCAGCAGCCTCTGAACCTCAGCTCTGCCTCCATCGTCCAACTATTTTAGGCCTCAGTTTCCTCAAATACAAATGAGTACACTGATAATGGGCCATGGTTACTGTGGTTATTGTTATTTGTATTAGGACGAGGTAGTTTCCAGCAACTTTGAAATCTCAGTAGCTCAATAATAAATGTTTACTTCTCACTAATACTGAGTCCCAGTGTGGATGATTCTGGTCAGGTGGCTCCAGGGACTCAAAGATCCTACCTTTTTATCTTGTGGCACCATTGCCTTCAATATATAGTCTTGGGGATAGAGAGATTAAGAGCATGTGTTGCTCTTGCAGAAGACCAGAGTTTGGATCCTAGCTTAGGGACATCATACACCCTTTCCTGGACTCTGTGGGTACCTACACTGATGTACACATGCCACATGTATACACACACACACACACACACACACACACTTTAAAAATAAAGTAAATCTTTAAAACAAATAGAAACTACACAATCTCTGAGGTTTATGAAGGATAGTCACACTCCCTTAGCTTGTATTGGAAGAGCCTCATGGTTGAGAGTCAGGACCTCATCAAATATGTCTGAATCAAGGGTACTGGAAGAGATAACTTAGCTGTATGTTCAGGTAGAGATGAGGAGAACACCATGCAAGTCCAGGCACACTATTTTTATTGTTGTTATTATTATTAATAATACTGTATGTTCAAAAAGGCAGTCATTCTCAATTTTCTAATAGTTTGTAGATGTTCACAATCGTAAGCAATCTAGGAGCTCAGGAATCTACATGATGGTTTGAGGTGTTGAGGGAAAATAGTCTGTTACTAACCAGAGTGATGAAGTCTGACTTCCTAGAAATATCACACATGTACTGGTGCAGCAGGTATTGGTTCAGAAACTGTGGACCATACTCATAGCAGATCTTCTCCTTGACGTCCTTGCATCCTTATCTTCATCCCCTCAGTCCCCAGTTTCTTTCACTCCCAGTACCTAGAACCCATACTTTTTTTGTTTGTTTGTTTGAGGGCTCTCCTCAAGTTTCTGGAAGCTTCTTTGCCTGTGTAAGGTAAAAATGGGAAGTGCCGGGGAGCATACATCTCTCTGACATAGCTCTTGTGTGAGCTTGTTTTTCATTATTACAACAAAATATCTGAGGTGGGTTTACTTTATAAATGAAAGACGTTTTTGTAGATCACAATTCTGGAGATTAAAGGGCATATTGTCAACATGAGCCAGGCTGTGTATGTAAGCACATGTGAAGCATAAATCTAATTTATCTTATCAATAAAAACCAGGAGTCAGATATTGGGGTAATAACCTGAAAGATTAGAAAAGCAAGGGAGTAGCCACCAGTGACTTCCTACCTCTTTTGTTCTTGGAATCCAAAAGGGCCGAGATCCTGTCTCTGCCTCACCTTATCACTTCCTGTTTCCTCTCTGTACAGACCTCCAGACCTCTATGGTTAACTAGTGGCTAGCTCTGCCCTCTGACTCCAAGCAAACTTTGTCAGAACACAAACAAAATACCACATAACACACATGTATTCGTGTATGTGTGTGTGTGTGTATGTGTGTGTGTGTATAGAGAGAGAGAGAGAGAGAGAGAGAGAGAGAGAGAGAGAGAGAGGAGATTTTGCAGGGGCCTGGAATCTTGTCCTTTCTGAGAGCACAGTGCAACTACTCTGCTATGGCTTGAATCTGAAATGTACTCCACATGCTAATGTTTTGTACACTGGTCCCTAACTTGCGGTGCTATTTTTGGAAGCTGTGAACATTTTAGGAAGTTGGGCCTAGCTGGTGGAAGTAGGTCACTGAGAGAAGGCCTATGAAAGTTCTGCCAACCTCAGTCTTAACCCGAATGTTCTGCTTCTGGGTCTTCTGGGTCTTCTGTCATGTGAAGAGGCCCCACCACACGCATGCCTACTGACATGAACTCCACTATGCCTTTGTTACAATGATGGGCTGAAACTCCCCATGTCCAAAAATAGCCCCTTCTCCCTTAAGCCGCTCCTGTCAGGTATGTTGGTCACAGTGACACCAAAGGAACTAATAATAGACACAGACTCTCAAAGTTTTCACGTCACAACTTTGCCATGCCGAAAACTAAGCCTTCAACACACGAGCCCCCGGGAGACATACTCAAGCCATAGTCAAACAGTAGAAATCCTTACATGACAGGTAGAGTGGCTTTAGGTCTCCAGACCTCCTCATGGGACAAGCCAGTCACTCTGAAAGCATGAGGCCTTGGCTGGCTCAGCCACCTTGCTTAGGTTCCTTCTCTTCCGGTTTCTATTCTGTACTCTTCCCTTGGGAGATACTACTTAATCAACTACTCCTGCCCCCAAAGCCACTTCTTATGAGTCCTCACCTCAGAGCCAGATTCTGAGGTACCAACCTCAAAGCAGAATCAGAATTTTTGAAGTTTCCTGTCCCTGTTGGACTGCAGGGAAGAGCCGCATCTTCAGTCCCGTTCCTATTTCCCTACCACCTTAGTTATTCCATGAAAAAAAAAAAATCAAAAGATCACAAAGGGAGACTTTGCTGGGATACAGGGCCTGAGTGGCCTGTGGACACAAAGATGTCTTCTATCAGCTCATGTGCCCACATCCCGTGCATCAAGGTATTCTGAGAGACTGGGTTCAGCCAGGACCAGATGGGTCACGTGAAAACAGAATTTACATCTCCACAGAGGGTCATTTCTGTCAACTGAGCCAGACGTGCTTCTCTCGATGGGAGATGCACATTGTGAACTTGTAGAATTTGGACTGTAGATGATGCATTTCCGAAGATTCTTGCTGAGATGACACAGTCTGCCCCAGGTGAGTTGCTGCCGGATGGATGCCGACCAGGTAGAAAGCCGTTCCTTTCTCTTTTATCCCAATAGAGGTCTCTTTGCTTTTGCTTAGGCCTGGCCTGGGCTCTTCGAATTTCTTCCAAAGATTGGAAATAGATCCCAAAATGACCCTAAGGCAGCCATATTTAAGACCCAGCGAGGTATGTATTAGGCTGAGCCTCAAACCTCCTGCAGGGCAACTGTACCCTTAGTACCATGCAGAGTCTCCATCAATATGGACTCTCTGTCCCTTTAGTGGGAAGTACAGGGATGGCATGGAATGCTGTAGAGAAAAAGTCTTTGAGGTCACATTTTAGCGATTGCTATTTGTGCAGAAAGATCTAGCATCTCAATCCAGCTTGCAACAATCCTGAGAGGCATTAGGGCTGTCAAGGTCCACCACAGTGGGACTGAACAAGGGTGGCTTTGGTTCCATCTTTCTCTGTATTTTACTCTTCACTGATGTAGGGGTGATTCCTACATCACGATACAGGAAGCACTCCATTGGGGAGTCTACTTCTAAGACACCCCATCTGCAACAGTCATGCTCTCCTTCCTCCATAGCCTGGACTCCTGCAGGCAGCAAAGGGGACACAGCCACAGCCCGTGTGCACTCAGCTCTCTCTTGCTTTTGAGCTCTCTGGGGAAAACGCTTTCCTAATGACAGAGAGAGGGCAAGGCCTCCAAAGTGCAGGCTGAGGCTGAGGTGATGGCCAGGGCCACCTCATTCTGATGCACACAGAGGGGTCTCAGCAGGGAGCTAGAAAGCTCAAGCCCCAGAGCAGATGCCTTCCCTGAGTGCTCCCCACCCCTCACCTCACACTCAGTCTTGTAGATAGTTAGCAAGCCCTGCAGACTGCGTGTGGTTGTGCTCGGTCCCTTCCAAGCCCTCTGCTCCCATCAGAGCCACTGCTCTCTCTTTCTTGGGCCGCCATGGCTCTTTGCCTCTTGGCAGCTCATTCTCTACACTGTGGCTGGAGTGACTTTTGAATAATCAAGTTTCCCACTTCTAAAATCTGTTATTGTTTTTTCATAATTAGTTGTTTTCTGAGTCATGACAGTTTGATGTATAGATGCCCTCCCATATTTCTCTAAGATATTAAGTAAGTGGATTAAAGCCTCTCTGCTCTGATTAGAATATGAGCTGCTTCCTCAGTCATAAATTCATTCTTTTGTTGAGTCTGTTGATACCTGTTTGGGTATCAACCTTTAAGGTTGTGTGTAAATCTCTGCATTTGGTCTCTGACATGAAATCACAGTTGTGCTTTGGCAAGCCTATGGGAAGGGGGCAAAAGCCATTGCTCCAGCTGAATGGGGAGGGATGCCAATCCCACCACTGTGAAGACAGCTAACTATCCCATTTACTTTTGGCGGGAGGTGAGGGAGTGGGGGAGTGGGGGTGGGGTACTGGGGATTGAATCCAGGGCCTCATACATGGTAAACAAGCACTCTACCACTGACTCATCTACCTGTACTGGCTGTTCATTTCTCCTAGGTGCTTTCAGCTTCCCAGGGATCCAATCTGGCCACGTACCCAGTTTTCACATTGAAGGGGCCCAGCTAGAAGCAGGGATATCCCGACCTGACCAGAAAACTCCTTCCTGACCATGCAAACGAAAGGCCATCCTCCAAGGCATCTTCATCTTCATTACCTTGATCACCACAGTTCATTAAATATTTACTAGCTTACAAAGGCCCTCCCCTACTGAATCAAAGTCTATGGAACAGAGGCTGGGTCTGTCTGTGCCACCAATCTATACCCAGGTCCTAACATTGCATTCGACATGCCTTGTTCAGGAAATAGTTATTGGACAATGTCTTGTTTTTGCTTTGACGTCAGATTTCTTTTTAAAGAAAGAATTCTTAGCTAAACACAGAAACAGCTGCAAGATAGGGCGTGCT
>CABHPH010112485.1:4282-16789 GCA_902168325.1 Peromyscus nudipes
TTAAAGGTATGTGTGCCACCATTTTCTGGCCTCTGTATCTATCTAGTAGTGGCTGTTCTGTTCTCTGACCCCAGATAAGTTTATTAGGGTGCACCATATTTTGGGGAACACAATATCACCGCATTTCCCCTTTTTGTCTAAAATTTAAAAAAGCTTATAGCTAATACAAGAAAAACTATCCAATGAGTATATACAATATATAATCAATAATTACATTAACAATGTCTAGTCCATTAACATTTGACAGATTCAGATGAAAAACTCCATTAATATGTAACAATGTCCAGTCCATTAACATTTGACAAATTCAGACAAAAAATTTTCATTACTTATCCTATTAAAAACAAGTAGTTCCTTTTTCAAAGTAGATTCAATAATCCCCCTTTTTATCTTATCATATCCACCCATACCTCTTCCTTACTAGGAGCCCGATGAGCCTGTGGTGCTCTTCCCTGATTCAGGAAGTTGAGAGTGTCGTAACGACTTACAGATGGGGTTTATTTAATTTGAAATCACGGGTCGGTGTGAATATGGGTTATCACTGCCCGCGGGTGTGCTGGTGTAGTTATTCACCTCTATACAGGTGACCATTTGGTGCTGTGGGTGTCTTGTTATTTGTCAGTCACTGGTAGATACATATGTATCTATAAAACAGAATATATAAATAGTACATATTTATATGCAATACAAACGCATTTATACTTACATAAATATATAACTTTATAATGTAAATATTTATAGATACATATTTTTGAGACATAGCCTCCTATAGCCCAGGCTGTTCTTGAATTTGCTATGTAGCTGTGGATAGTCATTAACTCTTGATCCTCCAACCTTTACTGCCCCAGCACTGGCATGTTTTGCTGCCCCTGGTAGACAATGAACCCTGGGCTTCATCCACACACACCCCTTTTTTTTTAATTTACAAGTTTTACAAAGGGCTTCCTCATGAAAATGCCTTTTTTCCCCTTTGCATTTTAACAGAAAATCCACATTTCTTTTGTATTTTATCACCCTTTGCTCTGTGCTGAAATCAACTTTGTTAATGAAAACTGATCATTGAATAGCGTGTTTCCGAACCACTTTCTGGAGCATTTATTTGGAGATTATTAGCTGATATCACAGGAAGAGAATGGCTGTTTGGGTTCTGTTATTAGTGCCAGGTTATTTTTAATTTGAGTGTAGCTGTGTAGCCAATAATTGGCAAGATGCATTAGGCAGCTGAATCTCTGCACCTGTTGATCTTCTGTTTACCTAGCCTCTCACTGGACTGGGCCAGTGCACTCAACATGCCATCTGAGTCTCGAATGGCAGTACTTTCTATTGGGCCTGAAGTACTTAAAGGACTTTGGTGTGCTCAGCACAGTCATCTGACTCAGAGAGTCATAGGCAAAGGTGGCTAGGAGGGATCAGCTGCTACTTAAACCATCTGACATGAGGTCAATTTCCCATTGGGTATGTGGTCTTTGAGTGGAAATAATAGTAGTTTTCATTTGCCAGCAGAGTCAGCCTGGGAAGGGATGGTTGACACACAGAGATATTAAAATAGGGAATTGTTTACTTTCTGCTTCTTGAGTGGGTATCTGGTAGGGTGGGTATAGCTTGGATCCTCTAGAGGACGTGGACGTTTGATTGGAGAAGATAAGGCATCCCTTGGTTTTGTTAGTTGTATTTAGAAACGTAGCCGTGGAGGCCTATCAGGAGACAGAGTGAAGCCAGTCAATTGGAAGGACTGCTGGCCTCCTCCAGGTTACTCATGTACTCAGTAAGCTGGTAATTGATGACCATCTGCTCCATGTCATCAGATGAACACCCGAAGCAGCCCCTCCCTTCCCTCTCCAGTTCAGGAGTACCTCTTATGTCAAGTCTCAGGTCACATGGTGTCTAGAGCTGGGTGTTGTTACAGCAGAGCGTGCACATTGTCCAGAGAAGAGCAGTTGCTTCTTATTTAAATAAATACTTGACTGACACTGAGATTGAAGGGTTTGGTTTGGTTTGGTTTTGTCTTGGGATAGGGTCTCCTGTAGCACCGGCTGGTGTCAAGCTCATCCTGTAGCTGAGGCTGGTTTGAACTTCTGTCTCTGCCTCCCAAGTGCTAGGATTACAGGTGTATACTGTCAGGTCTAGTTGAGGTTAAGGGTTTTAGTGATCTACATAAGAAATCAAATCACTCCTAACAACAACAGATAAACAAAAACAAACAAACAAACAAAACACCCTGAAAACAGCAGTAGAAATATATTCTCCCTCACAGTTTCTATAGAGGGAGAATTCAAGAGTGGCTCTGCTGATGTGAGATGTGGTAGGGTCTGTGGGTTTGGAACCCTTCAGGCCCTTTCACTCCCAGGCTGAGAAATGACAGCTGGAGCTGCTGAGATGAGTTTGTCTGTCCTTCCTGATGCTTCCAGAGTGGCCGAACTTTTGAGGGGGAGGGGGTTCGAGACAGGGTTTCTCTGTGTAGCCCTGGCTGTCCTGGTGACCAGTGCTGGTGAGAACTGTCACCACTCAGCTCACAGTGGCTGGCCTTTGATTGTTGTTGGCATTAGTTACTTTTCTGTTGCTGTGATAGCATACCATGACCAAACACAACTTAGGGAAGAGAGAGACCACAGGATGTCAGAGGAAACATGGCAGTAGGCAGCTGAGAAATCACATCACATCTTAACTGCAAAGCGTAGAGAACTAGACATGAGGCAAGGCTTGTAGCATGAATCTTAAAAGTTCTTATTAATGAAAATAAAACCTGGAGCTGGGTATTGGGGTGAATGCTGGAAGGTCAGAGCAGCAGAACAAGCCACAGTCACCTCACCTTGCCAGTTCCTCAGCTGATCCTGTTTCCTCAGACTGGAAGCTTCTGAGTCTTTATCCAAATGGATCTCAGCTGAACTGCTGCTAGAAGCCTATAAGCTTAACCAGGCTTAGTTCCTGGTCCTCACGCCTTATATACCTTTCTGCTTCCTGCCATCACTTCCTGGGATTAAAGGCTCACTTCCTGGGATTAAAGGCGTGAGTCACCATGCCTGGCTGTTTCCAGTGTGGCTTTAAACTCACAGAGATCCAGATGGATCTCTGCCTCCCAAGTGATAGGATTAAAGGTATGTGTGCCACCATTTTCTGGCCTCTGTATCTATCTAGTGCATGTTTTGTTCTCTGACCCCAGATGAGTTTATTAGGATGCACAATATATTAGGGGACACTACAAAGGCTCTATCTCCTTCCTTAACCTTCCCAACAGCACCAACCAGAGAACAGGTGTGCAAATACGTAGACCGTGGGGGATAGTCCTCATTCAAGCACTATGTCATTATCATTACCTTTGTTATTTAGAGCCAGGTGTGGTGGTGCATGCATTTAGTCCCAGCACTCAAGGCAGGGACAGGTGGATCCCTGAGTTTGAGGACAGCCAGAGCTACACAGAGATACCCTGTCTAGATAGATAGATAGATAGATAGATAGATAGATAGATAGATAGATAGATAAAAATTTATTTAAGGCATTTTCTATAACTCAACTACAGCTGACAGCAGTAGGGACTCAGGGAGCTGCGAGCCTCCACATTAGTTTGCTAAGAGGGAAAGAAGTTGGGAAGTCCCGGGGGTTAACGCATAAGCTGTAGGTGCGATTTCCATGCTTTAGAACTAATCCTGTGCCAGGTTCTGGCTGGGGAGCAGTGAGGGCAGTATCAGTAGGTAAAACAGGGCAGCCTGGAGTTCTGATAAGAGCCATGGGCTTTAAGGCTGTGTGGTGGGTTGTATGTGTATGAAGTATCTTAGTCCTACCAGAGTCCTCCACTCAGTCAACAACTGAGGTGCAGCTCCTGAGATACATGCTGCGATAAGCTGTGCAGAGGCTCTTGGGATCCATGCAGGAAGTAAGCCCCAGAAACCCAGGCAGCATGTAATCACAAAAGGCGGTCTGCGGCAGGAGCGGGTCAGGGTTCTAGGATGAACGTACACATAAAGCACTTAGCAAGTGCTCCTGCCATGTCCAGTTCTTTACCTGTACAGTGGGCCTAGGGATACCTATCTGGGCGAGTATATTGTGGCTACCTGTGTTGCTACCACTACCATCACACTGTACGCTGAGACCTGAAGGGGCCACACAGACTCAGGGAACCTGAGAGTACCTGAGACATTGTAGTCTGTTCTCTAGGCTCAGGACTAGACTGCTTTGAACATGTGGTCCAGGACCCCTCAGTGTGGCGTCCACACTGAGATTGTCATGTCCTTAGCCCATAGCCTCACATCAGGGCATGAGACTGGACAATACTTCCCAGAAAAAAAATGTGCGTTCAAGATTGACTCAGGGGAACATATCAAATTTGGAGAGAGGGGCCTGGGAAATGGTTCTTGCAGAGAACCCGGTTCTGTTCCCAGGATCTCCATGATGGCTCATAATCCTCCCCCACCGCTCCCTTCAGCTTTTGCACCCCTTCTTTACACACACACACACACACACACACACACACACACACACACACACACACACACACACCATTATTTTTTGGGACCATTACCCCATTTCCCTTATTGCTGCCAAAACCACATGGGCCAGGGGCTGGGGCTGGACAGACAGATACCTCCCCTTATCCATACCCCTTCCCCTGTGTGTTTGGAAAAATTTTTTGGGTTTCAGGGCATGATGCCCTCTTCTGAATTCTTCTGGCACATGCAGGCAAAACACCCATACACAGAAAATAAAATAACCTACAAAACCCAAAATGTGTTATTGGATAGAGAATAGGTTTAATCTTTCAGAAAAATAGTCATTTGTGTGTTTTTATGTGGAATTTATAGAAATTTATAGAAAACACTTTTTATATTTCAAACAAATAAGAGGGACCACTTCATGATCCTTTACAGTTTCTTGGTGTTTCTGGAACTTTGCCATCTTGCAATAGAGTGTGAATGTAAAAAGTAAAATAAATTAGAGATTTGGTAATAACCAATAAAAGAATAGTATTTGTTTATTTGGGGCTTTTGACATAGGGTCTTACTGTGACTGGCCTGGAACTCACTATGTAGATCAGGCTGGCCTCAGACTCATAGAAACCTGCCTGCTTCTGCCTCCGAAGGGTTGGGGTTAAAGTTGTGTGCACCACACCCAGCCCAAAGAGTAGTCCTTGCCTTGCTATCCAGTTTTCTATGCTGAAACTGTAAGTTAATTCAACTTTCAACTGGATTGGAATAACACTAGTCATTACGGAGTATAAACTGGAAACTGAGACCAGGAGCAGTAGTCTCCCCCTAGGCACATTGTGGTACTATGTTTTGCCAAAATGGTGCCTCACCAGGACACCTTTCATCGGCGTTTAAGTGCTTCAAAGCAAAAGCAAATGACACATCTCACAGCAGTTCAGCAGTGACTTTCAGAGGCAGTGTTCTAGATATGGGGTGGGTGATGTTAGTTGATTACCAGGACTGTATGCCGCACTGGCCTAGTCTGTCACCCAGTGGGCTGTCAATCAGAGCAGCTGCAGCATAGGTATGCTGCAGCATACTGTTTAGAAAGGTCTCAGCACTCGTTCCTTACCCAAGACCCCTCATTAGCTGTATTTAGGACACTTCTTCTCCTGCCTTTCTGCCTTTCAGAGAACAGTGGGTAGAGTTTTTCACTGCCTGGCTGATGGGCTCACACTTTTGTGCCTGTCTCTGGGGTGGGTTGGAAGGGTGACTGTAGATTGCTTACTTGCAGATCTGCCTGCTTGTCAGTCCCCTGAGAACCAGTACAGTATTAACATAAGGTTCTGTGCAGCAAACAGGGTAGCGCAGAAAGCCATTTTCACAGTGGGACTCATTTTAATACCTACAGTGTTTTCTAAACTGTTATGTAAGAAGATCAAGTAGAGAAGTCATGGTGAGTTTCTGACTGTGGTACACTAGTTAAAATTCACCAGAGGGAGTTAATTTTGAAAGCTCTCAGCCAGTGGCTAATGCAGAGGTCTCTTAGGCTGATATGCAGCCTAGCCCCTCTTTTCTGCTCTTCCTGCTGCAGACTGGGGTCACATTCAGCATACAGATGGCTTTGGAGGGAGCCATGTGTGCATGTGATCTTGAGGTTTAGGCACATCTGGCCCTCCGTAGGACTTACCTCTGTCCCATTACTCTTAGGACTGCTGCCCAATTGGATGTTCACAGTATTATCATTATTATTATTATTATTAATATTAATATTATTATTTAGTTGCGGGGGTATGAATTTTATGTAAAAGACAAGGTTGGAAGTAGCTGAGACAAGAATAAACACTGAGGATACCCTTTACTTGCCCATTTTATTAGATAATTTTTTGAATACTGAAAGGGGCAGCAGCCATCTCTGATCTGTACCTTGCTTTTAATGTCTACACCCCATCCCAGTCTCTAAGCTTCCTGTTTATGTATGTCATCTTTGACCTTCAAGGATTTGGTACCATTGGATACCATGTACTTTCCTCATATCTACAATGGAAGTTCTGCCTCCTAAGGAGGCTGTAATGATTGAGGAAGGTCCTGCCCAGTAGAGTCTGAGGTAGTGTGTATGCAAGGTAGTGTGCATCGTTTTATTGCTATATCAGGCAGCCCCTCACCACCATCTTGATGCCAACACACACATAAAACTTCGGATATTTTTGTTGATCAGTAGGACTGATGGTGACCTTCTTGTCCAGGCCCAGCTAGCTGTCTCTCAAGGTGGACAGGACAGGAGAGCACATTGGCTGACTTGTAGGCAGTTCATGCCCTCACAGCTCACAGGCAGGTTTGCCCAAGCACACGAGGAACCTCTGAAACATGAACTGTAGGGGGAGATGAATGTTCCTGCATTTCAGCCTTGTTCTTATTTCTGTGAGTATCTCCATTTAAAGAACGGCTGTGACTAAACAGCCCTATCAGAATTCTCCGTGAAACACAAGAGTAGACATGTTAGGACCTTGGAGTTCTCTCTCCTTTCAACGCCTTTCTAACCTAGAAGTTGTAGATAGCCCTGGGTAGATGGGTATAGAAAATAGATGTCTAAATCAAACATATACTGATAACAAATCATAAAGAAATTTATTTGAAAGTGATTTGATATGCATCTAATTTTACTGTTTATTAGCAGTGAAAACATATTTGCATATTAGAGATGTGGGTGTGCTTGTTTGACATACAAGAAATCTTAGTTGAATAATAATGCAGGATGTTGAGCATCTTTGGGGTTTTTCAGAATTGTTCAATGTTTAGATTTTATAATATCAATGTCAAGGACACAGCTTCACATAAAAATGTAGCACAAAATGGTAGAAGTATGATTAAGGCCTTTTCAGAAATGGCTGGAAATTCTGTCCTAATCCCAAGCCAGGATTTGACAATTTTTAATGAAACTCAAAAGCAAGCTTTATTAAAAAGTTTTTCTTATACATTGTTTATTTGTGTATGTCAGTACGTCTATGTTGGGGCATGTACTTGTCACAGAGCTCATGTGATGAGCAGAGGACAGCTTGCAGGAGTTCTCTCCTTCCACCATGAGGGGCCTAGGGATGGAACTCAGGTTGTCAGGCTTAGCCACAAGCCCCTTGACATGTCAAGCCACTTTGCCAGCCCTCAAAATGTGAAATTTTAAAGATTTGGTTTTATTTTTATTGGTGTATGTTTGCACATGTGTCTCTGAGTGAATGTTGTAGACGAAGTTTCTGTCCTACCCAGTCCCACAGCCGTTCAGTTCCAAGGAAACACACAGAGGCTTATATCAATTACAAACTGTTAGGTCTATGGCTCAGGCTTCTTGCTAGCTAGCTCTTTCATCTTAAATTAACCCATTTCCATTAATCTATGTGTTGCCACGTGGCTGTGGCATTACCGGTCTGCTGGCATCTTGTTGCAGCCTGTCTTCTGCGTCTGCTCTGGCTCCATCCTTTTCTCCCTGGATCTCTCCTGAATTTCCCACCTGACTCTTTTCGTTGTCGTCGTTGTCGTTGTTGTTTTTGAGACAGGGTTTCTCTGTGTAGTTTTAGCACCTGTCCTGGATCTCGCTCTGTAGCCCAGGCTGGCCTCGAACTCACAGAGATCTGCCTGGCTCTGCCTCCTGAGTGCTGGGATTAAAGGGATGCACCACCACCGCCCAGCCCCGCCTGACTCTTATACTGCCTTAGTATAGCCAGAACAGTTTTATTAACCAGTACTAGCAACACATATTCACAGCGTACAGAAAGACCGTATCACAGCAGAATGCCTCATAGGTACCTGTGGAGGCCAGAAGACCATGTCGAATCCCCTTTTATTTGTGTGTGCATATTTGGACATGTGTCTGTATGTGCATGCCTCATATGTAAAGGTATCTGTGGAAGCTGGCAGAGCATGTCAGATCCCCTAGAGCTGGGTTACTGGTGGTTGTGAGCTCCTGGGTGTGGGTGCTGGGAACTAAACTTGGGTCTTCTGGAAGAGCAGCAAAAGCTCTTAACCTTAAAACAGTAAATTTTTTTTTTTAAAAAAAGCATTCTTAACATTATGTAATCCAAGGATAGGCTAATTGGATACTTAAACAATGAGGAAAATAGTAAGGCTTTGTTTTCCATAATTAACCCTTTGTTTCTGTAAGAGTGGAAAACTTGAGAAGTACAGTAACAACACCGCTCTTCATCTCAAATCTGACCCGAGGTGTTTGACGCAGCATTCAGTAGCCCTGCATGGTGTGATGGCATGCACAGTGCACACAGTGTGTGCTCAGCAGGCTGCAGTGAAGCTTGCACACTGCAGCCTGGGTAAGTGCTGGCAGAAGCTTCACTGTGTGTTGAGTTGTTCATTCATTTCTGCCTGCAGTATGTTCAGAAACCTTTTACTGATGGCCAGATTCTTCACATTGAGTTTTAACTTCATGGCCTCATGTACTCTCCACTCCACTCTACGCACACACGTATGCGTGTGTGTGTGTGTGTGTGTGTGTGTGTGTGTGTGTGTGTGTGTGTGTGTGTGGCAGAGCCCCAACTTTAATGGTACTGGATACTTTTTGTTTGTTTGTTTGTTTGTTTTTCGAGACAGGGTTTCTCTGTGTAACACTGGCTGTCCTGGATCTCACTCCGTAGACCAGGCTGGCCTTGAACTCACAGAGATCCACCTGCCTCTGCCTCCCCAGTGCTGGGATTAAAGGCGTGCGCCACCACCGCCCAGCAGTACTGGATACTTTTTAAAAAAAAATTTTTAGAATTATTTTATTTTATGTGAATGAGTGATTTGCCTATATGTATGTGAGTCCACCATGTGTGTGCCTCGTGCCCGTGGAGGTCAGAAGAGGTTGTCAGTTCCCTTGGAACTGGAGTTACAGATAGTTGTGAGCCTCCATTTGGATACTGGAAATCAAACCCTCAGTGGTCTTAACCACTGAGCCAGCTGTCCAGCCCCTATTCACATTTTCTAAATCTGGAAGTTAAGTTTTCCCTGCTAGGAACTTAGGTGACAAGCCTGCATCTAACTCATGAACTAAGTTGGAACATCAAGGATAGTCTCGCTGCCATAGGTTTCTGTTTGGTTTCATCTGGCAGTGAGGATGCAGAAAGAGAAAACAATGTGGTTTTCTCCCAAGGTGCACACTCAGGTTGCTTGGAGGTACCTGAAAAGTACCAAAGAAACAAGTGTCAGCTTCCCAAGAGCCTCAGCACCTACATTCCAGTGGGGTGATGGTGAGCCCGGGAGCAGAAAGCCGGGCCACTTAGCACTGGCGTGTGACCCAGCCAGTCCCCAGTTTAAATGACACACCTTCTTTCTCGGTCGCCCTTGGCAGCCTAGCATCTAATATCTGCACTTTCCGGGACAGAGAAATAATATACAAGGCCTTGGAAGGAACAGACCATGGCCATGAACTTAATGGCTTAGCACTCCTCTGTGAACAAGTCTGTATGGTAATTATTAAATTACTATTGAAAACATGAAAGTCTTCATGTGGAAAGAGAAGTGCACAGAGAGAGAGAATGGTGTTCACGGCCTTAGAAGCCAGTCTCACTGACTGATGGCCAGCTACCATGTGCTCTGAGGGCTTGGCTCTGTTTCGATTTTAGAGGCCACTCTACATTTCTGGTAAACCACAGGTGAAGTCGTCCTGAGAGGCAGATGTTTGGCTGGTTTTGAGGCCTGTGGCTTTCCATAGAGAAATAACAGCACAGGCCACATGAAGTTTTTACTTCCTCTTTTTTTTTTTTTTTTTTTTTTTTTTGTGGGGCCAAGGGCACTTTTTACTTGTCATGCTTTGACTGCAGTGTTAGATCTACATTCACCATCAGATGTCAAGTTATTATTTCTGGAAGTGTAGTTAGTTTGAGACGTCTGTAAGACAGTCAACTGAGTGTTCTCATTGGCATTGGATCACAGATGCAGCCTTAGGATACAGTGAGCATCTTGCAGGAAACTTAGAGCCAGGGCAGCAGGAGGTTATCCTGGGAGTTTGGGTGGGCAGAAAGCCCAAAACTCTGGGAAGACATTTAGAGGTTAAGACAAGAATTGGGCCAGGTGACACAGGAAAAGGAGAACTGGTTGTTGTGAAGTGGAGGTCAGGTCTGCTTTCAGAGTTCAAGCTGGACTTTTCTGTGCTGGTCCTTGGTTGTTCGCTGTGGGTGGTGGTTTGGGTTTGTTGTTGTTGTTTCCTATGTTTTACTTTTTAATGGAGGGTCTGATAGAGCCAGGCAGCCTCAGACTCCATGTGCAGAAGAATGACGTTGTATTCCTTATCCTCCTGCCTCCATCTCCCAAGTGCTGGAATTTTAGACAAGCACATGTTGCCTGGCTATGGGCCCTTCTCCATTTCTTTTTCTTTTCTTTTTTTTTTTTAAGATTTATTTATTTATTTATTATGTATACAGTGTTCTGCCTACATATATGCTTTCAGGCCAGAAGAGGGCACCAGATCTCATTATGGATGGTTGTGAGCCACCATGTGGTTGCTGGGAATTGAACTCAGGACCTTTGGAAGAGCAGCCAGTGCTCTTAACCGCTGAGCCATCTCTCCAGCCCCCCTTCTCCATTTCTTAGTCTAGTTCAATGATGGACACTCCAGCTCAGCCCCACCTCATCTCATAGTTGACTTCACTTGTTTTAGAAACTTGGGGACTACCAAGAGCCCAGCACCTTAGGGAGGGAAGTGGCTGTGATAGGATCCCTGCCTTAGCAGGTTTGTAGACTGAGTAAATGAAGTCTCGTACAAGTGAGTGAGTGAGTCGGTGGGGGCCGGCCACAGGACTTTATTTTTGGAGGAAAGATTTGAGTCTGTATTTGAAATGAATCTTGGCAACAGACTGGCATCCTTAGACATCTGCGTGGAAACAGAGGGAGGGCTGTGAAGTTAGAGCTAAGGCAGATGAGTACTGTCCTGCAGAGTTTAAAGTTGTTCTTAGACAAAGGCTTTGTAGACCAGGCTAGCCTCAAACTCACTGAGATCCACCTGCCTCTGCCTCCTCCTGAGTGCTGGGATTAAAGGCGTGCGCCGCCGCTGCCGCTGCCACCGCCACCACCACATGGCCAAGATGTAGTCTTTTGTGAGATGGGGTTTCATGTAGCCTGTGCTATTTTCAAGTCTGTTATGTAGCTGAAACTAACCTTAAACTTCTGACCCTCTTGTTTCCACCGTCCTAGCACTAGGATTACAAGTATGTGCTTAACATCTGTAGTTTTGAAAAATTCCTTGGCATAGGCTTGTAACAGGCTGTATGGTGAGCTAAGTTCCTGAAGTAGAGCTGGAGGTGGGGCCTGTACCTGTGCTGGTTAGGTGGGAGGGAGGGAGGGAAGGAAGGGAAGGAAGGGAAGGAAGGGAAGGAAGGAAGGAAGGAAGGAAGGAAGGAGGAAGGAAGGAAGGAAGGAAGGAAGGAAGGAAGGAAGGAGTGTTGTCAGGAGAACTGAAGAACTGGCATGCTGGTGTTAAATGAGTTAGAACATGTAGTTTCAGGATAGCCACCAACATAGACTGAATCTCATAGGAAATGTCAGGAAACATAAGGATTTGTGAGGCTGGATGACCTTGATCTGTTTCTTACCTATCTGTGCCTCAGCTTCCTTGTCTGTAAAATGGGAGTAATGATAGAAGTTCCTTAGGTTGGGGATGGTGTGATAGGTATGTAATAACCACTACTGGTATGAATGGCATTTCTCACATTCTTCTATCACATTACCCGGATGTTCCAGATCCAGCCCCTTTCCTCTCTTCTGATGAACGTGTTGTGTGTTGCTGGGCACTCACCCTACATCTGATACCACAGTCTGGTATTCCACCCCCAAACTATCTCCCACAGCCCATCTCCTCTTCTCAGAGGCTCTCCAACCCTACAAATGCTGTCCCTCCCCTTGGTAACCTGTCCCATGCCCTCCTGCCTTGGTGTGAAGATGTTCTGGACTGCCAGAGGCCACGGTCGTCCATCTGTCTTCTGGGCTTCCTTGGTGTACAGGTGAGGTGCTCCTTGCTTCTTTATGCTTGGTCAGGTAGTACCCCAGAGTATTCTAGACTAACTCTACATGCACTACCTTACCTGCTAAAAGCGAGTCACAGTTTAGCACATGTCCTGGCAAGGTTTTT
>CABHPH010112486.1:0-10690 GCA_902168325.1 Peromyscus nudipes
TGTCAATATAGTTAAAATATTACTAGAAAAGAATAGTTGATAATGGTATTTTATGGTGGCTGTGGATGAACTCATTAGAGTTCATAGACTGTGTACACTACAGATTGCTGAAGTAACCCAAGACATACTTTGTTCTTTTCTTTGTAGATTTCAAAATGACTACCATCTTGACTTCCACTTTTAAAAACCTTTCTACTACATCAAAATGGGCCCTCAGATTTTGTAAGTTCAATTTTTCTTTCTTTTTTTAAGTTTAGATTTATAAATATTGTGCATAGTTGTTAAATGATACACTTTGTTTTCCAGCTGTAAGACCTCTGAGCTGTTCCCAGCTACGATCTGCCCCAGGTACAGTAATTTTAAAATAACTATTTCTCCATTAAATGTTAGAATTCTGTATTTGTGAATTCTGAGTGAAACTCAAACTCATTTGTTAATTCCCCCCCCCCCTTTTTTTTTTTTTTGGTTTTTCGAGACAGGGTTTCTCTGTGTAGCTTTGCGCCTTTCCTGGAACTCACTTGGTAGCCCAGGCTGGCCTTGAACTCACAGAGATCCGCCTGGCTCTGCCTCCCGAGTGCTGGGATTAAAGGCGTGCGCCACCACCGCCCGGCTAATTCTTCCCCTTTCATGATCAACATGAGTATCATTATCACCTTCAAATAAAATATGTCTAGTCAATCAATAACATTACTTTGGGCTTAAAATGATAAGAGAAGGCTGCTTCCTGGGCCTTGGCGTTAGAGAGTCCTGAAGGTTCCCACAAACTTTGCTGGGTCAGGTTCTGTAGCCTCTGGCTGTCAGTCCTGGAAAAGGTTAGTTTACACATTGGTTTGAAACCATTGTGAGCCCCATGTTAACTTTTGCAATTTGTAGTTAGTGGTAGGCTTCTCTGTTAAATATCTTCTTATCTCATCTCAAGAGGACCTGTTTCTGAACTAGAGGTAACTGGGGAAATTAGTAAATAAAGGAAGATGTTTAGCTATCATGAAATGAAAGAGTAGGGAAATTCATTGATTTGATGGGGTTATGTAGGTCCTCAGTGAAACCCAATGAATTAGGCTTCTTCACTGTTGAAAATCACTGATAGGTGCAAAAATTCCCTGACAGATTGTCAACAATTTTTCCTCCTTACCTGGGCTTTCTATTGACTTATTTCTGATTTTAGATTTATTATATAATATACATACATATATATAAATTATCTAATATATAACTTGTGCAATGGTTTCATAAAAAAAAGTACCATCTAGGATCAGGATGTGTACTGTGTTCCAGTTCGGCATCTTTTTGGCCAGTGTGGCCTTGAAATGACATCTCTATGTTTTAGTTTCCTTCTCTCAAAAGAAAAATATGATTGCCAGCCTTACGTAGATGTGAACATATCTCTAAGTTCTTTAAGCACTGGGAATATAGCTCAGTGGTAGAGCTCCTACCTACATGTTCAAGGCCCTGAGTCAATTTCCACCCTATACTAGGGGGGAAAGTTCAAAATCACAATAAATTTGAGGTTGGAGATACAGGTCAATGGTGGAGCACTTGCTTAGCACCCGGTATTCAACCTACCACCACCACAGCCGCAACAGCAGCAAACAAACCAACGACAGCTCTTTGTAAACTAAAGTCAGTATGTTTGTGGTGGGATTATTTTTCCACAGTATTCTTAGACATCTGTTGCCTAATCTCAACTAGAGAAGTACATTTTCTAAATTCTAAAATTTCTAACTTTTAACCAGAATATAAATTTCTGTTGTCTCCACAAAGAATAATAAAGGATAATTCCTTCCTGACTTATGTCACCTTTCCCCTAATTTAAATGTTCACTCAGGCTTTTGCTTTGCACAGTCACCCATGTAGACCTGACCCTTGCCAAGTAGTAGAAGGTCATTCTGGTGGCAACAGAGAAGTCATTTTTCAGGCATTTAGACTATTCTCTATTGTCCCATAGCCATTTTTGGTGTGTTACTTTTTCTTCCTAACTATGTGGTAGGCTCTGAAAGTCATGAGACTTAAGCCTTTTTTGTGTCCCCAGTGTCGAAGAGTGTCTCATAAGTGATTTGTGTTAACACTGATGTTGATAACGGCACAAGAAGACACCTGATAAGCAGAGGAATGTTTTAGGGTAGGGAAGGGCCATGTGCCTGTGCCAAGCAGTCGTTTGAGTGTTGCTGCTTGACAGGCTGTTTGAAGAAATGGGAGCAAAGGATCACAGGATTGATTGGTGTTCTGTCATCTCATGAACTGTGTCTGGTGGAAGGTTTGGCTGATTTGATGATTATACGTTTGTTTCTCTGTGCCTTTTCCCTGGCCTTTCATCTCATCCCTGTATGTCTTTTTTACTCGTTCTTTTCTTTGCTCTCAGGGTTTGTGCTATCCCATAACTAGTTTGCAGGTGACTTCAGTTTACCGTTGTCTTGGTTCTTTTTATGGCATCTTTTCAGCCTCTGCTAATGGGTATTTCTTACCATATTTCTTTACTTAGATTCTTACCAAAGAGGATCTGGCCTGGCACAGTTTATCACTTGTTTGCAGATGACATGAATAACAAATTGCTATGGTTTATGGAGTCTAAGTGTACACCCCAGAAGGTCATGAGCTGGACATTTGGGCCTTGTGGTAATACTGAGAGGTAGTAGAACCTTTAAGAAATGGTACCGAAGCTGGATGTGGTGGCACACGCCTGTAATCCCAGCACTGGAGAGGCTTAAGTAGTAGTAGTGTTAAGAGTTTGAGGCCAACCTGTGCTACATTGTGAATTTGCTATGTAACAGTACCCTCTGTTTTTTTTGGTTTTTTTTTTTTTTTTTGGAGCTGAGGATCAAACCCAGGGCCTTGGGCTTGCTAGGCAAGCGCTCTACCACTGAGCTAAATCCCCAGCCCTTGTTTTGTTTTTTTTAAAAGGTGACCTCGAAAGGAAAGTAATTTGGTCATTGGTATGAGGCATCAACCTTTGGGAATGATTGTTTTAAAACGAGACCGCCCTGTGTGCTTGTCCTCTTCTGCACATAGACATTTTTCTCCCTGCTTCTTTGCTGTGTTACGTTTAGCTTTGTTATAACATAGCCAAGCAGACCTTCACCCGGACCTCAGCATACACCATGTAGTTAGTTTAGATTCCTTACTGTCCAGCCTCCAGTATTTTGTTGTAGGAAAAAAAATGGTGCTAATATATACTAGTCAACTACTTTGTTGATTTGTTGGTGGGCCTGGCATACCGCCTCTGAATCTGATCAGTTTGTGCCTTGGATTTAGAGTTATGACCATGTATGACTGTGCCATTGGCAGGGACTATAAACAGGACCACTCTTTTTTTTTTTTTTTTTTTTTTAAGAGTTTCTATAAAGATTTATTTACTTGTTATATACAGTGTTCTGTCTGCATGTACGTCTGCAGGCCAGAAGGGGCACCAGATCTCATTACAGATGGTTGTGAGCCACCATGTGGTTGCTGGGATTTGAACTCAGGACCTCTAGAAGAGCAGCCAGTGCTCTTAACCACTCAGCCACCTCACCAGCCCAGGACCACTCTTTTTAAAGGAGACTGTAAGAGAGAGCAAGCATAGCAAAAATGTATCTAGACAAGTGCTCCACTAGAGCTACCTCCCTATCCCTGATTTCATATATTTTAATTAAAAGTTCTTTGAACTTTATCTTAAAGCTGTCCAGACCAAGTCAAAGAAGACCTTAGCAAAACCCAATATGAAGAATATCGTGGTGGTGGAAGGTGTCCGCATTCCGTTTCTGCTGTCAGGCACTTCGTAAGTATGAAATGGCCACGTTGGTCCTTTCTCTTTAAGGGACTGTTTGAAGTAGTCTTTGTAGGTAACAATACCATGAGTGGGAGACCATAGGGAGAGTACTTGTATAAAGTCCATATAGAACAAGTCAAATCAGTGTGGTAAATAGTGGCAAGATATTTTATCCCTTCTCATAAACGAGCTTGCCATGGTATTGGCCTGAAATAGCCCTGATTGAAAGTCCAGTGTAGATCCAGATAGCATCTTTTCCAGTAAGGCTGTCTTTTTCTTTTCTGGAACGTTGTTTCTGTAGGCACAGTTTGTGCTGAGGATGCCCTGTGAAAATTCTGAAATGCTGAGAACCTGCTGCTTCGGTCCTGAACATGACGAGACTTGGAGCTGACGCAGCTGGTCCACATGCCTCTCGTAGCTTATCAGAAATCCTGATAATTTCTCAGAATCAAACAGCTGCTTTCCTTAGGCTTTTCTATCCTCTAAGTGAGATTCAATCTGTACAAAAGCTGAGAATGAACTCTACTAATTAAGTTCAAGCACTTAGCTCTGTCTGTTTAGATTGTGTTAGTTTGTTAATATTTCTGTTTTGGACAGGCAGTCTCTAACATTAAAAACTTACTGAGGAATATTAGGCTCCAGTTTAAAAACATGAGGCCTATCTTATATATTCACATAGAAGATTTGACATCTTGAAGATACATTACCTTTAACAGGCAAGGCATAGGCTGGATAGATGGCTCAGTAGTTAAGAGCACTGGCTGCCCTTTGAAAGGACCCAGGTTCAATTCCCAGTGCCATCATGGCAGCGTACAACTCTCTGTAACTCCAGTTCCAGGCGATCAAAAACAGACATACATGCAAACAAAGCACCAAATGTATGTAAAATAAAAATAATTTTTTTTAAAAAATATGGAACGCTTCACGAATTTGCGTGTCATCCTTGTGCAGGGGCCATGCTAATCTTCTCTGTATTGTTCCAATTTTAGTGTATGTGCTGCCGAAGTGAGCACATAAAAATAAATTTTAAAAATGCAAGGCATAAAGGAGCTAGTGAGATGCTCAGTGGGTGAAGGTGCTTGCTCCCAAACTCGATGGCACAAGAACAGTCCCTGGGAAGCAGGAGAACGGACTGCTACAAGCTGTCCTGTGACTTCTCCAAATGTATGAGCTCACACCACCAAATGTAAAAAAAAGACTCAAGCAGAGCATCATGTGTAATGTGGAAGGAAGAGGAGGGAGAAGAGCAGGAAGGCTGGGCTTAGTGACGCCAACAGAAAGTAGTAGCTCTATAGTGAGAAAACTGACAGGTACCACCTGGACCAAATGCTCAAGTTGACGTCACCAGTAATGAGTCATCCCAATAGGAAACAATGAGAAGAGCACCTTGCCTCCAATCTCAGGTGTCAAAAGTGTCAAAGTCATCAGCGTCAATGAGAGAGTGGGAAACTATCACAGTTTAGAGGCGACTGAGCTGTTGTAACAACCAGATGCTACGTGGCACTATGGGTTACACCCTGGAGCAGGAAAAGGACGTTCATAGAAAACTGGTGAGAAGCCGGTGGCGGTGGCGCACACCTTTATTCTCAGCACTCGGGAGGCAGAGCCAGGCAGATCTCTGTGAGTTCGAGGCCAGCCTGGTCTACAGAGTGAGATAGATCCAGGACAGGTACCAAAACTACACAGAGAAGAAACCCTGTCTCAAGAAAAGCAAAAAAAAAAAAAAAAAAAAGTAGTCATTCCCTGCCCCGCCCCCCCCAGCTCCCAAAAGAAGGTTAGTTTTAAGGAGTTTTAACACATGCCCAGCTGTTTGGTGTTCTTGAGACAGGGTCTCCTGCTGTAGCTAGTCTGGCCTGGAATTTGTGAGCATTCCTCCTCCAGCCTTGGCCTCCCAGGTGCTGGGATCATAGGCTGGAGCACCATGCACAGCTACTCAGCACGTTCTGTAGGAGTTTAGGGCTCGTCAGGTTAAGATGACAGTCACACTATTTAAGTAACACTGTTTCTTCGTTGGGACTGATGGACTGACTTGGATAGTAAAATTAGTTGCATTTTCATCAGTGTATATTAGATCATCTGTATGTACTTCAAAAATAACTCAAAATTTATTGAAACTCTAGGCTTTTGGTTTAAATTATTTGTTTTCTTTTCCCAGCTATAAAGACCTAATGCCACATGACTTGGCTAGAGCTGCACTTTCGTAAGTAAATGAAGTTTCCTGTTCTTTCATTGAAAATGTTTTTCTGGTTTTGCATTTGAAGTAGCATGTTCTGTAGAACTTTCATGTCTAGGATATCTTAAACTTATATGGCAAGAAGCAATTTCTTTTCCTCTTTTGGTTTTCTGAGACAAGGTTTTTCCGTGTAGCCCTGGCTGTCTTGGAACTACTCTGTAGACCAGACTGGCCTCGAACTCACAGGGATCCACCTGCCTCTACCTCCCAAGTGCTGGGATTAAAGGCATGTGCCATCACCACCTGGCTGCAAGAAGCGATATTAACTAGCTTTTACAAGTTTTTTTTTTTTTTTTTTTTTTTTAAAGACAGGGCTTTACCATGTAACTCTGACTGACCTGAAACTCACTATAGACCAGACAGGGCTTGAACTCAGGGATTTCTCTACCTCTGCCTCTCAATTGCTGGGATTAAAGGTGTGTGCCACAATAAGATTAAATTTTATTTTAATCTTATATGTTAAATTTGAACAGCTTTGATTGGAAGGCATCTTTAGTTTGCAAGCTTAGCACATAGCATCTTGACATGACTCTCTCTCTCTATATATATATATATACATATATATACACATACATATATATTTATTTTGGTGGTGATATGGATGGTGTTTATTATAGTATTCTCAGGCTGGCCTGGGACTCATTATGTAGGCCAAGCTGGCTTCAAATTCATGGCAATTCTCCTGCTTCATCTACATACATGGAGGCAAATAATACTCATACACAAATAATACTCATATACATAGATAAAAATTTAAAAAAAAGCCCCAAACTTGAAGGTTTATGTGCAAACCAAGTAAAGATTTTAAATTAGATGTACTGAAATGAAATTGAGATGGATGAATACTTTGGTGTAGTCATAAAATATGTATTGCTGTGTCTATGTAAGACACTCTCTGTCTACATGTCCAATGATGTTTTGCTTTAGTGTCTCCACGCAGCCCAAGGTCTTTTCCTAGTTCATTTGTGCTCATTGTCACTCATTCAGTTTTCTTGTCTTCCTGCCACAGTGTTGTTCTCTATTTACTGTTTACTCTCCCTAGTTACATAATAATCATTTCCATTCCCAAATCTCTATGTGGTTACTTTGGAAGTCTCTCTTTGGGGGCTTCATGATCATAAATACAACATTCTTTCTTGGCCTTTCTGTGCTCTGCATTTGACACCGTGAACTGTGCTTGGACCTGTCTTCCTTTGAGTTCTTGTATTGCAGCTTTATAATTTTCTTCCATCTCCTGCTTCTTTATTCTGCTCCCCTCCCCTCCCCTCTCTTCTTTTCTTTATTTCAGTGATGGGGGTGTTAACCCAAAGGACTTTTGAATACTGGGCAAATGTTCTACCAGTGAACTACACCTTTAACTCCATACAGATTTTATATAACTCACTTTTGAGTTTTGACAAATGTCTACTTGCGTTCCTATTTTTGATGTGGCTCCGTAAATTCTTATCTTTATAACGGGAAATGGTATTTATTTTTTGTGTGTTTTCAGACAGACTTTTGCTGTACATCACCAGTTATCCTCAAGCTTACAGCAGTCCTTTTTCCTCAGCATCTTGAGTGCTGGGACCATAGGCCTGTTGTCAGAACACCTGTTCCAAGGCAAGGGCAATTAACTCCCAAGTCTGCATTTATGATATGCTCATTGCTACTTGAGAGTTACTGTGCTTGTTGTTATCCTGGTCAGAACTAAAATATATGTATATTATTTCAATTATGCTATTATATTAATAGTTAAAATCTAGCACTTCCACAATTATACTTGATCTTTTATATCTGTCTCTCTTCTTGTACTGATTTCTGGTGATAATAGCTAACATTATTGTTATTAAAAATCTTTTTTAATTTTTAGCTTATTATTTGTGTATATTTTTTGCTTGCTCAGACAGGCGCGTGCCACAGTGTGCACATAGAGGTCAGAGGGTAACTTTTTAGCAGTCACTTCTCTCCTACCTTTATCAAGTTAGGATCATCCCAGATTATGCACCAAGTGCTTTACCTACTAAGCCTGCTTTTCGGGGCCCTAAGTTATTCATTCGTTATTTATTTATATGTTTGTTTGTTTATTGAGGCCAGACCTTGATATGTATCCCTGGCTGGCCTATACTCCGTTTGTAGACCAGAATGGACTTAGACTTACAGAGATCTGCCTTCTTCTGCCTTCCTGAGTTCTGGGATTAAAGACATGCATTACCATGCCTAGCTTCCTGAATTATCCCACCACTACTCCCCACCCCTGCCATAGCTGAGGACTGAACCCAGGGTCTTGTGCTTCCTAGGCAAGTATTCTATCACTGAGCTAACTCTGAACTTGCCCAAAGTTACTTCTGATTGTTCCTTCTAATGTCTCATTACCAAGTGACCATCAAATATTGACTTTACATCACTCGTCACTCATTTCCTCTTTGATAGGCTGCCAAATGTTTGTGTCTGGCCTTTTAAAGAAAAGGGCTTATCTTTGTATTTTTGTGGTGATTAGGATCAAACCTAGGGCCTTGTATGTACTAGGCGAGCACTATCCCTCTGACCTATACTCCAACCCAGGGCTTGCCTGTTTAAAAATGTGCAGTGTTGTATGTGATGTTCTCTGGCACTGCCTTCATGTATGACCTGTTTCTTTTCTTTGGATTTCTGCTTTTAGGGGTTTGTTGCATCGGTCCAATGTTCCAAGGGATGTTGTTGATTATATCATCTTTGGTACAGTTATTCAGGAAGTAAAAACAAGCAATGTGGCTAGAGAGGTAAGTAAAGCAAAATTTATATTGTTTAAGGAGATTGATAAAGCTGGACATAGCAGCTGATGTTTGTAATTTATTCTTGGGAGGCTGAGGCAGGAGGATTGCCATGGAGTCCAAGACCTACTGAAATATATATATATATATATTTTTTTTTTTTTTTTTAATTTTTTGGTTTTTTCGAGACAGGGTTTCCCTGTGTAGCTTTGTGCCTTTCCTGGAACTCACTTGGTAGCCCATGCTGGCCTTGAACTCACAGATCCACCTGGCTCTGCCTCCCGAGTGCTGAGATTAAAGGTGTGCGCCACCACCACCCAGCTCCTACTGAACTATATAGTAAGTTCCAGTTTAGTCTGGCTGCAGTAGGACCTTGTCTCCAAAACAATAGCAACAGATCTGGGCTTGGTGGCATACACCTTTAATATCAGCACTCAGAAGGCAGAAGCAAGTAGATCTGTGAGTTTCAGGCCATCCAGGTCTACATAGTAAGACCCCATCTCCTCCCCTATCCCACCCCCCCAAAAAAGAGTCAAAAAAAATCAATTTAAATTTGAAGTAATATTTTTCAATTTATTTCTTGGTGCGTGCGTGCGTGTGTGCGTGTGCGTGTGTGTGCACGAGTGTGGCACTAGAGATCAGACCCAAGGCTTTTCACTTGATAGACAAGTGTTCTGCCACTAAGATATGTCCCCAACCTAGACTTTACCATTTTAAAGTCATTAAACTCTTAAAATCCATTAAAAGTCAGATGATGTGTACTGCTATTATGTATTCACAGTTTGCTGTAAGTCAGATAAATTATTTGAGTGGGTTTAGAAAATGTTAATTTATCTGCGTCTTGTGTTAGAGAAGTAATATAGCAGTGTGTGGCTGATGTTCCTCTTTGTACTGTTAGCCATCATGGCTTTTAGTTAAACTTTAACATCTTGTAGCCAGTTTCATAATTTGGTTTTTGTAGTCAGAGGCAGCCTTGCCTATGATTTACTACCTTTGACTAGATGACACGTAGGCAGGTTTTTTTTTTTTATGTAGCTATTTCATACAAGTTTCCCTTTACCCTAGTTGGCACACATCCATCTAGTGTTTATTGGGCAATGGAGATAATGACAGCCTTGGAACCAGTCTGAGTATCCCACAGGCATTTGACAGTGAACAGTTCAAACTGGTCTTCTGGGCTTTGTTTCAATTATTTGGATAAAATTGGCTTCCAAGCACATTTGTCTTATTTCTTGTCTGTGCTTCTGTGTCTACTATAGTTGTGAGGGTAATAACTTCTATTGTCTGCCGAGATAGAGGGGCAAATGTGCAGATCAAAAGCATTTGTTTTTGTCACACTTTTACAAATATTACAAGAGCTCAAGTCCCAGCTCTGCACAGGCTCACGGAGTGACCAGCTGGGTGCTATTGTGGGCAGAAGAGAACGGAGAACAGGAAGAGAGTTCTGTTCTCCTGGAGGATTTGCTTTTCCTCTGCATCTTCACATTATTTTACAGACCTAATAGGAGTTCCAGTGGGTTATTTACAAAAAGACAAGTTTGTGGGATAGAATACAGGGGTGAGTCTGGGAAGGACTACTTACCTTGTTCAACTGTAGAATGATTGAATAAATTATAATTCAACAGAATGATGAAGTGTTATTAGTCCATTAAAAACCATGTTATGAAATTTATAAAAAAGAATTTCATGGGTGCATATAAAAAAGAATTTCATGGGTGCATAAAGCCATCAAGCTGTTCACCATATGTTTTCAACTTCAGTATCATGACTCTGAAGTAACTTTCATAAGACTGAAAAAGTAAATGTTAAATCTGTTGAATTTTCTCTATATTTTTATTCTTTTCTCAAACCAAAACCATGATGAATTTTTCTGAAAGTGTTACATGTGTATGCATATTCCACCTGTTGATTGACATGAGGAAGTTTCTCCCTCAACCTCATACTAATATCAGTCATGTTGTACTCCACATAATTTCCTTTTTT
>CABHPH010112489.1:0-13228 GCA_902168325.1 Peromyscus nudipes
TCAGGACTTTGTACATGTTAGGAGAACGCTCTGCCAGCTGAGCTATCTTTCTGCCTTAGAAGGACACTTCAGAGGAAACTTCCCAAGGCAGGGTGGGGCTAAGGCACTGTGGGAACTGAGGAAGACCAGTGTGGCTGATAGGGAACAAGGCAGGGACATGTGACACTGTTGCAGGTGGACAGGAAGTGACTGGGTGGAGCAGAGTTGAGGTCAGGACTCATAGCTTTAAAGTGATGGGAAGTGTCAGGGGATTAATTTTCTTTTCCTTTCCCCATTTTCATGTGTGTGGTGTGCATGTGTGTGCAGACATGTATGCACATGCATGTGGAGTCCTGAGGCTGATGCTGGAAATCTTCAATTGCTCTTCCATCTTAGTCACTGAGGCAGGGTCTCTCAATGGAACCCAGAGCTCACTGATTTGGCTAGTCTTGCTAGACAGCGTGTTCTGGGGATTCCCCCTTCTCCCTTCCCAGGCTGGAAGTACAGGCAGCCCTCCTCTCCCACCTGGCATTTCACCTGGATTCTGGGGATCTGGGAACTCCAGTTCTTCCTTCAGGCTTGTGCAGCAAACATTTTAACCACTGAGCCATCTCCCCAGCCCTATGGGGAGGTTTTTAAACCAGGGAAGGACCTCGCCTGACCTTGCATGTGCTGAAACCTTACTCTGGTAGTTGTGTGGCTAAGGCCCCTTTGTAGGGAGAGGAGAGGATTTGGGAGAACACAGAGACCAAGGCAGGAAGCACCTCAGTGGTTCAGGGGACAGGACTGGGTTCAGTATCGGCTTGTATGAGGGGCCAAGAGGGGGTGCTGTGGGCAGATGAGGAGGGGAACTCCAGGAGGGAAGCCCCCACTCCCTCTTAGCCCACAGGCCCTGCTGGCTTAGCTGATAGCCCTCATTACCTCCCCAAGCATCAGAGTGAAGTGAAAATCAGAGCCGCTCTCTGGGCTTCCTGAGTGAATGGACACTGAAAGGACTTTCTCAGTGGCAGCCATTTGCGAACCGTCATCTGGGAGAAAAGACGCCTCTACGGTCCAAGTCCCTCTCTCTATGTGTCCTGGGGCCAGAGTACTCAGCAGGAGACCCCTCCCTCCCCCCTGCTTCCCTGGCCCCAGCTCCTCTCACTTGACCTCTGCCTAAGGCCCAGGCATGCTTCCTGTGTGCGAATGCGAGAGGCCGTGGTGGAAAAGGTCATGAATAAACATATCATGCTTTCTGGTTAATTATCCTCCAGAGGATGCTCAGTCATGGCTGCATTTTGTAAACAGGCATCAGCAGTCCGTTTTGGAGAGCAGTTTGCACTTGTATCTGATGCCAGCTCCCCACATTGCCCATGAACACCAGCTGAGGGGCTCCAGGCCCTTGGAGCTTCTGCCAACTCTCATTTATTTAGTTTTTAAGTTTTGTTTTATTGAGCGTGTGCATGTGTGCGTTTGTGTGTGTGTGCGTGTGTGTGTGTGTGTGTGTGTGTGTGTGTGTGTGTGTGTCCTTTAGGAGCCATTCATTCACTTGTTTATAGAGACAGGGTAACTCATTGGCTTGGGACTAGCCAAATAGTCTAGTGTGGTTGCCCAGTGAGCCCAGGGCTCCCCCATATCTGCTCCCCCCAGTGCTGGGATTACAGGGTCCACCACAGGTGGCTTTTTTTTCAAACCTGGGTTTACCCGCCATGCCTGTCTTTTCATGTGTGTTCTGGGCATTGAACTCAGGTCCTCAGGCTTGTTCGGCAAGCACTCTACTCACTGAGCAATCTTTCCAGCCCCTATTTGTCTCTAGATAGTTGGAGCTGCCAGAGACAGGCTTTGAACCCTGGCAACCCCAACAACAGGAGGGGGCTGGAGCAGGGCTGGCCGTGTGGTGACAGGAAGGAGCTTGGATCTCATTTCAGGAGCAGTCACGGGAGGACTTCAGGCAGCAGGCAGAGATACTCTGACATTGAAGACAAATGTGTACTGTAGGAGAAATCCCCAGCGGTGTTAATAGAATGCCCTGGTGGCAGTTTCCTGGGCAGGGTAATCCCTTGGTATCAGGGAATCATTGGGCCCTCCAGCACCCTGAGCATGCTACCTCAGCACCCTGCAGGCTCCCTGCTTTCACAGATCTGTGCCCCACAGTATGAGCTGGTAGAGAGGATGTGCCAGCCTAAAAAGAAAGAAACCTTTTCTCCAAAGCCCCCACTGATGTCCCCTCAAACCTCACTGTCACATTTGTGTTATGCCATCATTCCAAAAGCCACTAAAGCAGGAAGGCTGGCTTGGGGAGCCTGTCCTGAGGAGGCTCGGTCAGAAAGGAAGAAGGGACAATGCTCATTGTTTATGTGCAGGGGACAGAGAGATGACAGGAGGCCAGTGTTGTGGTGCCAGGGGCTTTGGCTAGACCATGAGCTATGGAACAGCAGATTATTTGGGTCACCTGCCGGGGGCAGAGTGACTGAATGGAGATAGATAAGATGGGGAGACTGATAGGAAGAAAAGATTTGAGCCGATTATCGAGTTTGAGCCTGAAGTCCTAGGCAGGTGCTGGCTCTATCTGTTGAATGACCGAGAGAGAAGGTCCTGAAGGGGAAACAGAGGACTCTGCTTTTTAACTGCGGTAGGTAGACCAAGGAGCGAGCAGTATGACCTAAGTCTAGGGCTCAGGGGAGAGGTGGTCCAGGCTAGGATATGACCTTGAAATGCATCCACGCTCAAGTGACATTTAAAATGGGACCGCATGAGATTCCTGGGAAATGTGAAGAAGAGGAAGGGGCTGGAGGCTGGAGGACAGGTACTCACCAGTATACCTCAGGCTGGCCTTGAACTCTTAATCCTCCTGCCTGAAGAGGTCTGTGCCTCTATACCCAGTCCCTGGAGCTTTGCAACAGAACAGAAGGTGGGTGGGACATGACGTAGGGAAGTGGAATGGAGGGTGGGGAGATGAGGCAGGACCCTTCCGTCTACACCTATGGTTCTCAACTCACCCTTATTCTTGTCCCCAGGAGACCTTTGGTGCTGCCTGGAAATAGTTTTGATTGTTTCAGTGGGGGTGGCAAGGGGAGAAGGCAGTTTCCTGTCAGCATCTACCGAGCGAAGGCCAGGGATGGTGCCGAACAGTTTAGAAGGCACACAAGAGTCCTCACAACCAAGAGCTCTGGCTCTGATATCAGGAGCGGCACCACTGGGAACCGCAGCATACATCAACATCACGACTTAAACAAACATGTATCCTTTGTTTGCTAGAAGTGGCTTTCCTTCCCTAGGCAGGAGCAGTCACACTCTTGAAGGACCCAGTCTGCTGGGCCCACCTGCTGTCCCTGGTGGGGGGCTGGATCCCCGAGCAGGCAGCTGACTAGGGGGAGGGGAGACCCCTTGAGAGTCAGTGTGACCACTTTTGGAGATGCCATAGAACCTTCGCCAAAACCTGCTGAAGGGAGGCAACATGTGTGTCAGCCAAGGCCTAAACAAGTGTCGGGATGTGAGGAATTTCTTTTCCTAGCGTGGGGATTTCTCTCTCACTCCGTGTCTTGGCCAGCCTCTTTCATTTATCTTTTAGAAAGAAAACCCTGTAATGTATGTTTTGTCCAAGGACAAGTCTCAGGAAGAAAAATGCCTCCCGGCTCCCTCTCTCAAGACCCCTCCGCCATCTGTCAGTTTGGAAATCTCCACATCTTGACCCATGGCAAATTACTTCTTGGCGGTAGTGCCATGTGGTGTCTGCCTTAGGTTGCAGACACACGGGGCTGCTGGCCAGCTGAGCGAACAGGCCATTTGAGGAATGGATAGATGAGCCCACATCCCACCTACTTCTTGTCTTTACAGTTATATACAAGCCTTCCTATGCCCCTCCAAATCTACCCTTTCCTCTCCATCCCTCCACAGTGGCTCCCAGACAGGACCTTGTTTTTCTAGAAGATGGCAGTGTTTTGCCAAGAGTCTTTCATAGGACATCTGCCCTCCCCTGCCTGGCATTTAAGGTCCACTAACACTTCATCTCTCTACTGTTCCCACTTAGACGGAGCCAAACTGAACCTTTGGCTATTCTCCAAATGCATCCTGGGTTTTCCCATGCTCACTGACCATACTGGCACCAGTGAGCCCAGCCATATGCAAATATGCCTGGGACATCTCTGCTTAAACCAGGGAAGCTGGCAGAAGGCCAGTGTGGACATTCTAGTCTTTAGCTTCATCTCTGCCCTGCCTGTGCCCTATCCTGCTCCCAAGGCTGTGCCCTACCCCCTGAATCCCGGCCACGCAATTCCACAAAATCAGAGACATTCCAGCCATCACATAAGAATGAAACTAAAATTCCAAACATTATTTGGCAGCTTTAGTTTCGAGAAGTGGCCTGCAGTCCATCACATGCAAGGGAGGCATGGTCTATGCATCCAGGACTCACGCCCACAGGAGATGTCTGACAACCCTCATGGCTGGCCATCTTGGTCTCATGTCTTTGGTGAGCTGTTCCCAATGTGGGGGACTGGAACACAGAGGTCCAGAGAGTAACAGCGGTAGGACCAACACCCCAGTGGGACTTGAGACCCATTAGCTTGGGACTGGGTGCTGTCACCAGGGTTCCTTCCTGCCACAGTTTGCCTTTCTTAGCAGTGGGGCACTTAAGTCTCCTGCATTTCATGGGAAGCTGTGCTGTGGCTTGCCTTTGTTGTTAGACCCAAGCAGTCTCCTGCGGCCCAGGAATGCTGCAGGCGTTCCTGGATCAGCCAGAGCAGAAGTCAGCATGCTGACAAAGGGCTCCTGTGGTGGGAAGGCTTCATGTCCTGGACAGAAATCTATGTTGGGAACCTACACAGGCTGCTGTGCTGAATCCAGGCTTGGCTGCTCCTGCTCCTGCCCTGGATCTCACTCTGAAGACCAGGCTGGCCTTGAACTCACAGAGATCAGCCCGGCTCTGCCTCCGGAGTGCTGGGATTAAAGGCATGCGCCACCACCACCCGGCTGGCTTCTTTTTTTGCACATTATGAAAACAGGTTCAAAGGGGCTCAATACTTCGGGTAAAGTTACCCTCTGGGTTCCAGGGAGTGACTCTGTGGCAGTTTATAAATCTCTGTCTCATGCACAAGCCATGCAGCACACCATGGCTTGCACTGGCTGCAAATCCTCCTGCCCTGCTCCTAGAGACTCCACCTACCCCCTGCCTGCAAGTGCCGGCTCCACCTGTCTGCCTGGAGAGGCAGGATGCTCTGCAGTTCTTCCTGCCCACTGGAAGCCCATCTGTGCCAAGAGGCCCCATGTCTGCCTCCACTTTCTTCCCACATGGCCTGTCAGGAAGGGAAGGATCACAAGGACCTGCTGAGGAAGCTCAGTTGATGACAGAGAGGTGTTTCCTGGCTCCTTCCACTTCCCCACTGAGTTCTCAACTGCAGGGTAAGGACCCCAGGAGGCTTCCATCTGTCCTCATCTCTACAGATGTTGTATGTCATAATCCCAGCTCAGTGGTCCCTAGGAAGCACTGGAAGTCACTGCTGGTGACTGGCTCCTATGGCTACTCAGTGCCATCCATGGGGCAGAGTTACTCTAGCCACATTCTAAAGATACCTCTTGGTTCTTGGAAGCAATCGTGTTGCTAGATGAATGTCTGCTGGGGCCAGGCCCTGGGCAGCCTGGGAGCCTTCAGCAATGGATTCCCAGTGTGCCTGCTGTGCCTTTTGGACTCTGGTGTTGTGTGTGCTCAGAGTCTACACCCTAGATGGCTTATCTCATCACTCTCCTCATCTCCACCAGCCAATTTTCCTTTTCTAGGCCCGGCCACGCTCTCCCTCCTGGTTCCTAGAGCCTCTTGTTCCGTGGTCCCCAAACCTGCCCACCTCCTTCCTATCCTCTTCAGAGCATCCTTTCTTATACTTGCACAGTTATAGGCCTCAGCTTCTCCGAAGGCCAAGTCCTGGGAGGTCACCTTGACACCAGGGTGTGAACTGGCACCATTCCCACTTCCTGCTCAGCCCTGCCTTGTTCCTCTCCCTGTACCTTCCTGGGCTGCCTGTCAATCACACTTGCTTCTTGGGTCAGGAACATGGCCTCATTAAGTGCCCTGGGTTTGACTTCTAGAAGATCAGCTGGATGAGACCCCACAGGAGGTGTGTTGACCAAGTAGGGAGCACTGGATGGGGTGTGAAGGGGTAGGGATGGGGATAGGAGTAGGCAGGGCTCAGCGTTACAGGCACTGCCTCTGCCTGGCTTCCTGCTGCCTTTCAGCACCTCACATGGCGCCCAGCACTCTGCTAGACCCCAATAACTAGGAACTGCATCAAAGGAAAAGAGCTGGGTAAGGAACAAGTAGGAGGAAGAAGAGCAAGAGGAGGAGGAAGACAATTTTGTAGAGGGCAGAAGGGGGTGGAAGAGCAGCCAGGTGCTTGGGATGTTGGACTTAAATAGGTAGAAGGGAATGGGCATATGGGCCATGGCAATGAGGTTCACCAGGTGTCTGTGTATAGGCCCCAACAGGAGCACCCCACTACCCCAGTCCTTGGGGTGACCCTATAGAGTATAAGACATGCTCACAGCCACACAGCTGGGAAGTGACAAGGTTCCAGCTGGGTGTTGGTGATCTGCCCAAGCATACTGCCTCACTACTCAGGGTGGGACACACTTCCTGTGATGGTGTTTTGGGATGTCACATGTTTCCTTTGCAGGAATGGACACGTTGAATGACTCTCCACAGGACATATATCCCTGAAACCTGGCAGCAACCTTACCAATCCTGGTCATGTTCTCCCTGGTCCCAGGTTCACAACAGGGCATCTAAGCTCTCCTTAAAGAAGAATATAGCATGACCATCCTGTATAATGACCCCAGGGCCACCAAGCTCAAGGATCCCACAGTCTATTACCTTAGCATTCCTATTGTCTCTTACTAGGTACTGTGAGCCATCCCAATACTGGCTGGCTGTTGCTGATTCTGCAGAAAGTCAGAGCCTAGGTATGGGGACCTCTATATGCCAACACAGAGTGCCTAGACTACCAAGTATACATACCCTGGGTGTCTGCCTGGCTCCTGATCTTGGGAGATAAAACTGACTTCTCCTTGGTCATGTGGTTCTACAGATGAGCCGTGGAGACATGGGCAGAGAGGTTCTGTGTTATTACAAACACCATCACCAACTTAACGAGTTCCCTCAAGAGGGGCAGACACTAGTGATGTGTGCCCACTGAAATGATGGGCTCAGAAGCCTCCCCAGCCATCTCCTGGCTGAACCACAGCCAAGGGTGAATACCCGGAGAGCCAAGGGCCTGCCTGACCAAAAAGTGAAGGGGTGTTGAGTGCCAGGTCTTCTCAGGGTCCCTGATGGAAGGACAAAAGGAACCTAGTTCTGCGTCCTTGCCCAGGGGCAGACTTGGCAAGGTCTGTAAGGTTTTAGTTCCTGGGAAGTTGCCGTTCCCCCTGAAGAGACTGGAGTTATCTGTCCCAAGGCTGCTGTGTGCTCAGTCTCAGCCATCCTTGAGCTATCCCGTGTTCCCTTTGTACAACATTGCTTGATTAGCTTCTTGCTGACTTGGTCCCACTGTGTGACAGTTTTTTTGCTGACACTGTCCCATTTTCTTCCTTTCAGGAAGACAATATATAAGGTGGTGTGCTTCTTAATAAACTTGCCTACATGAACCATCAGCTTTTTTAAGACCTCCTGAAGGCACACTTTGCTATCTTCTTCTCTTCTTGTCCCCTGGTCGTCATGCCCCTTAGGACCCTGTCACTGAAAAATGACCAACTTCAGGTCAAGGGAGTCCCTAGCAGGGAGACTAAAAGGACACTGTCCACTCCTGTTTTCTGCTTGCTCGGTAGGCAGAGATGGAGGTAGTCTAGGAGCTGGCCATGTTTGCTGCAGGCCAGGAGAGCCACTCTGGTCAGATTGCTATAGTCACAGCAGCGGGGTCTCTGCTGCCCTGCTCCGGGAAAGGTTGGCCTAGAACGGTATGAGCTACTCGGCCATTGTCCCTGAATCCTTACTAGGTGTCCTTATTCTTTAGGAAGATCATGACTTTCTGACTCCTTCCTTTGAAATCTGAGAGCAAACAGGTCCCCACAAGTCACAGTGGTGGAACATCTGGCTGCCAGCCCGGCAGGTTAGGCTCCCGTTGTATGCCTCGTCTCTCTGCCTGGAGCCTGTGAGGTATCATTTCTCAGAGTCACCTCTCTTGGCTGGAGAAGCAGGAGTAGAAGGAGGAGATGGAGACTTTGTTTACTGGTCTAGGGGGAAGAAGAGGGGAGGGGCAAAGGCTGGGGAAGAGTCAAGAGTGGGGTGAGGCAAGGAGGGGAGAGATATGGTAAGGGGAAGGGAGACAGGAGAGAGCCGAGCAGCATCAGGGTTGGGCCGGTTGAGCAGGTCGGCTCAGGGCAGGCCCAGCATCAGCCTCTGAAAACCGCAGGCTCTGTGTCTGCTTGTGGCCATGGGGCTTCTTCTAGAACTGATGTAAGAGGGCCATAGGCTAGGTGAGGAGGCAGCTTGGGATGGGACAGCCCCCTTTTCACCCAAAGCACTTTCATGTCTGAGGTCCCATCAACCTCACAGAGAACCTGTAAGGTTGGGGATATCTGTCTCTATCTCAGATGATGAAACTGAGGCCAGATTATGTGTCAGGTCTCTGAGCGGATCCTTTTCACTGATGCCCAGTCTGGTGGGAGCAAGGAAGGATTGTGGTCTCGACTGTTTTCAGAGAGCAGTTTCCCTTTGCCCTGGAGCCAGGTGCCTTGGGATTGAGGGACTGTGATGTTTCGGTTCCACACTGCTGTACATGCCACATGTGCTAAAGGTTCCATACACGGCTCTAGGCAGGGCAGGTGTTTAGTGTTCTGTGTTAGGTCATGGACCATGAAGCTCTGCCTATATTTTTAAAAGTTACTTATATGTGTGTAATCAATAACATAAATGCCTGAAGAGTTCAATCAAAAGAGCCCTCCCCAACCCCTGGCCTGCCTTGGGTTTATTTATGTCAGGAGTAGGTGAGCTCGTCCTTATGCTGCCCTGTCCTTTGTGTTCTTCTCTCTCCACAGCTGCCAGGCCCCACACCCTTAGCAAGCTGGCCAGGACCAGGACTGTATGGTCGAGAAGTCAAATGCTTACATGTAGTATAGGTGGGATGGGCCAGGCCTTTGTCTCTACTGACTAACCACAGAGATGGTGGGTGGTGGCTGTCAGGGTGCCAGCAGCTGGACAGAGCAGGGTGCAGGGAAAGCCTATCTTATCTCAGAGGTTCTGATGTATAGTTCTTACTCACATGCCATCTAAGAACCGGTGCTGTGACACTGCTCCACGTGAGATGGCCACTCAGGTGGTGTATGCACAGGATGCTTGGCTGTCACTGGGGTTTCCCAGTAGCCATCCCTATGGACTGAACTCATCCCCTTTCTGATGTTGTACTCTTTGGATGATATTTTGGCAGCAGAGCCAGGTGAAGAGTTGGTGCCTTTATTCTATAGATACCCACACAATATGGCATTTGAGGAGCATAGATGTTTAGGTGACACTGGGCCCCTTCCATGTACCTCTAGCTTGTACCTATTATTAGGCAGTGTTTTGTACCTGGGAGGCAGGGCTGATGGGAGGTGGGTCAAGATAATCTTCCTATCTGACGGGCTGTGTTGAGGTGTCTGAGCCACACCCAGGCTAGACAGGAGAACAGAATGTAGATGACAGGCTACGTATATGTACAGCCACCGAGGGAGGAAGGGAGGGATCTGCTTTTGCTGGGGTCAGCCCTCTAACTGAAAGTGAGCAAGTTTGCATTTAAAAAGCCCAAACCAATGGATGAAAGTCAGACACTTGCAGTGATCCCAAGAAAACAGTTGGAGAGCAGTCCTAAAGTGCCAGAGACTCAGGAGGGTGGTCACATCGGCAGGCCCAGGCTTCAGAAGGAGCCCCAGGTACCACAGATGGAGTCTGGGTTCCTCCTCCTGGGGGCTTCCTCTGCCATGGCCTCAACTCCAAGGTCACAAGGCTGTGATCTTTAAAGAGAGATGGCCAAGGTTGTGCTTCTCCACACTGCATGGTAGGCACCTGGATGCCAACTCCCAAAGTGCCAATATCCTCCTTGTACTTGGGGAAGGTAGGGGGATGTTGGAGAGGCTGGGCTGATGTACATCTGAGTCCCTAGATTATTCTGAGGCCTTTGCAGACCTGGAAACCTTGCTCCTCTCTCTTTGCAGCCCAGCTTCCTCTAGGGCAAATCCAAACATGAACCTAAACTATTTCCCTGTTCTTCTTAAGACAAGGCGGAGGGACTGGACTGTTGGCAGTTTCCTAACTTTGGAAGCTGCAAGCCAATGCAACAGCCTGTCTGTGAGGTAAGCCCCGTGGAATCTCCTGTCTTCCCAGTGCTAGGAGTGTTAAATGTGCACCAGTCTGCCCAGCTTCTTAAACGTGGGTTCCGGGGATTGAACGCAGGTCCTCACGCTTGAATGGCAGGCAGTTCACTGACTGACCCATCTCTCCAGCCTATCTTTCCACTTGTATAAAGTAGGCACATTTTACTAGGACAGTGTTTATTTTAGAAAGAAAAGAAAGGAGAGAGGGAGTCCTCAGGAGTGCCACTGTCACAGGGTCTCATGGGGATCTCGAGGGGGCAGAGCAGATTCACTCTTCAAGGTCATGCTAATCTGGGTCCGGTTTGAGGCTTGGTTTCAACCCCTTTGCCCTGTTGGGTCTGTTGAGCCCCTCTGTCTTTGAGGTCTAGAAAACTCCACAAGGCATGTAGTAGGTCCTCTTTCATCTTCCTATGTTGCTGGCTGCAGACTTGACTGCATTTTGGTTTTTTATGAATTTTGGTTTAGTGAACACTGTGCTTGGGAAGCCTGCGGAGAGAGAAGGCCAGCATTGTGTGGCACCCGACACTAACCACCGACTTCAGGGGGAAACCCTTTGTGATCACACACCTGCTCTGCCGGGCCCCTTTCCTCTGCAGGTCTTCTATTCAGGTCGGCCTTCTCTGGTACCTCCTAACCAGGAAAAACGCCGTGAGCCTACTCTCGCCCTTCCTGCGGGGTTCTGCCTCATTAGCTCCGTAATCCAACACGAAGATGGAGAAGAACCAAGCCACTCTGCAAGTGATTTAACAGAATGCTTTAATGACGTATTGAAAATGAACACTGACCCCAGGTAAGAGGCGCTAAACAGGGTCTTTAAAGGCCCACCATCCATTTCACTTGGATGGACTCTCCTCCCTAAATCACCGTGTTGTCAGTTTTACGATGCCGTTCTAGCTATTGAGGCTGCGGAGCTGTGAAATGTCATATATATATAAAATAAAATTAAGTTGCAGGGAGCTCACATTAGCATTTCAAAAGTCTTCTGTTGCATTATGCTGCAGGCCTCTCTGTCAAGGGCCACCAGGCTCCCATCCTCCCCATAAAGAGACTCCGCACAGAATGTATTAGTGTTCATTCCCGGACTGGCCTGGCGATGAAGGGCATAGTTACGATAATGGCAGAGTACATACTGGATTAATTCCATAGGACACTGGAATTGTCTGCCTCCTCTAGTAACGAAGCTGGGATCGCCCCTTTCCTGGTTGACTCAGGCCAGTGGCTTTCAGAGTTTTGACAAATGAAGGTTTTTAGGGCATTTGTCCTGGAGACAAGTGAGCAGTGAGATCTGCTGAGGTGAGAGGCTGGCGGTGCGTTCAGATGGCAGGGGAATGGGAATCCTGGAGGTGTGGCCATTCCTGCTCCAGCTCCTCCATCTGGTCAGCAGGCTATCAGCGCCTCCTTGCTCCCTGTCAAGGTCCAGAATCAGCTAGTTGCTGGATCTTGGACTGATTATACGATGGTCTGATTTTTAAATGTTTCCCGTAGGGTCATGTGTCCTCTGGCTGCTGGCACTGTGGGGAGGTGGTAGAACATGCAGGGGACGGGGCCCAGCCAGAGTCAGATCACTGGGGGTGTGCTCTTCAAGGGGGACCCCAGGCCCCAACATCTTCCTTCCTTTTGTCGTTCAGCAGCCTCTATGAGGTAAATGGGTTTCTTCTGTCACTGGCTTCCATGCTGATGTATAATGCCTCCCCAGGCCTAAAATGATGGAGCCCAGAGACTGTGGGTTCAAACCTCTGATACTATGAACCAGAAATAAACCTTTTTTCCCCCATGTAAATTGATTTCTCTCAGGGATATTTCCCCCCCCCAGCAACAGAAAGCTGGCTAGCACTAATATAGCAGGTGTGATGAACTGGGTGACCTGAAGAGGGTGAATTTCACATAATAGGCTGGGTCTTCATGACAGGAAGCTTCTGGAAGCCATAATGCTCCTCCTCAGAGCTCAGACCCCTGGCTTTCTGAGGGGAGCTTCCTTGATCATTTAGAATCCATTTAAAGCTGCACAGTGAGCGTGGCCAGAGGCCTGGGCTGAGGCAGAAGAAGAGTGGACAGTGACTGTGAGGGCTGACACCAGGCCAATACCCACTGACCTTCAAGAGCCCTCTTGGTTTCCAGGGTAACTGTGGGAATGCAATTCCTTCCTTGGGCTCTGAGCTTGCCAGGTTAGGGGAGAAGAATCTAGTGGTCCTAGCAGGTACTTACAACCCATCATGCCCCTACCCCAACACCAACAGTCAGACAATGGCAGCATCATTTCTGTAACTCAACAGAAAGCTGGCCTATTCTTCAGGAGCTGCTGGCTTGCTGAAACTGAGAATCTATTTGAGAAGGTTTTTGCAGCATGTTTTGGGAAGCTCCAGATCCTTAGCCTAGAAAGGCACCTTGGATGGGGGGGGTCCACTGGAGCATTCCAGGGTGCAGATAAAAGGGGACCTGCCCTGAACTTCCTGCCAGGCATGCCTGGGGAAATACATTCAGCATCAAGTCCAGCCAATGAGAGTCTGCTCTGAATTGAATTTTAACCCTAATGAGATACAAAGTCCCTTCTGTTCTCTGTAATGGACACCTTGAGAGTTTGTATCAGAGAGTGAAACATGATTCCCTAATAACAGACTGAATCATAACCTGAATTTCTATGTGACTAATTATGGCTATGGACGGGGCATGAAAGATTTATATGATCAGAAAAGAAATGACCTGTGTTTTCTCTGGGCAGGTGTGGGATGAGCTGTGTAAGGAAGTTAATTAGCTTTCTAGGTCATACAAAAGGTATCTGCATGGTGCTGGCTGGTGTGGTCAGTGGCGGAGGGTAGGACACAGAAGACACCTTCCTGGGACACTATCCACAGCTGTTTCCCATATGACACCCGACCTCCTCTTCCTAAGACCAACTTGGCAGATTCAACCATCTAAGGACATGAAAACGCTTGGGCTA
>CABHPH010112490.1:0-10314 GCA_902168325.1 Peromyscus nudipes
ACTTCATGTTGAGATCTGTCTCTTTAACTATAATTCTTCTTCTCTCCATCATAGTTTTATTACAGACTTCCAGGTTTTACAGTTTTTTAATACAGTAGTTAATAAGTCTTTCTTTTGAGATATTGTTTTGAAGTGTTTCTGCAATTAAACTAAAGTTAGAAGATGAAAATACACCTCTTTCCCCATATAAGAAGAAAGGATGTCATGATGGGTAGCACAGATTCTTGAAATCCATCTAATCTTGTATATTACTGTAGGGCCAGCCTTAATAGTACACTTCCCCGGAGGTCAGAAGAGAAACTACGAATGGTGAGAACTGTTTTTGGGAAAAGAATCTTAGCACACCATGCTCTTTGTCTGTCTACTTTATTCCTCTGGGATAAAATCCTATCTACACAGCTACAGTTCTGTACTCAAGCCTAGTTCCTTTCTTGCCTGATTTGTCTCTACCTTTACCTGCTGTCCCCTCTAAGTTCTATCTTAATTCTCTCATTTTAATTCTGCCTCATAAAGGTCCTTCTCATCTTGTTCTTACCCATCTAGTACTTCCCCATCTGGCTCTTCCTCAATCTTTCATCCCATTCTCAAGTTCTTCCCCCCTATCTTCCTCTTCTTCTCCTTATAGCTCTAAATCCTCTCAAGTCTCTGAGGTGTTTAGTTATAAACCCAAGAAATAGTGTTCCTCTGCCAAAGCAAGGTCACCAGGCTTGAATTCTTATGGGGTCATAAAGGCAGGTAAGAATTTTCCTCAGGCAGTGACCGTCAGGCTTTCTTTTACAACCTGAACATGGAGTGGTAAAAGGAGAAGGTCAATTGAGAGCTAATGATCAGTAAGTATATCAAGAAGGGGATCTATGTGCTCAGTCTACTTTCCTAGAAGTGGTTAGATAAGAAGTTAGAGGTCTATTAGTAAGGCTATAAGGAAGGAGGGTCTCATCCTAAATTGCACAAGAAATAAAGCTATCCTCCTGACCTAGGAGACAGGTGTTGTTTCGTTTGTCCTTGGATGCTTAGGTCTGTTCTTAGAGAGTACAGAGGTATCTCTGGTAAGATACTTTCATCCATCTGGGGATGGCCCTGGCCAGATGCTGCTAATGATGGTAATTATAGGGAGGCTTGAACTGGGGTTCTGGCTGTGCATAGCTTTCAGCACAGAAGGTTATCAAATATTCCATTAGTAGTGGGAAATGGTGCCCAATAAATGATGGAAAAGCTACAATAGCACATGAGAAACTCATAGCAGGAATTGGCTAATAATCAAAAGCCAAATATCACCAAGGCTCCTTGAGCCTCAACTTGACTTCTAGACGGTCCTCGGCTTCTTCCAGGTATTAGCTTTGTCATAATCAGCTGAAATCCTACTTTGTATATTTTTGCAGCTTGTATAAATCTAAATTTATGAATTACAGAAGAAAATACTGGGGTTTTTAAGCTGGCAAAAATCATACAATTAATATGTTGAATTCAAATCATGAGCATTCGACTATGAAGTCCCTTATGCAGTAGAATCCTTCCTTATAAAGGATGGGAAATAAGTAATTTTGCATATAGGTACTGAAAATACATTCTCTGCATAGTGCTATTCTGGGATCATTTTATTATAATTATTTGGAATACAACTTTATAAACAAAAATACTTCAAATGATTGAATAATATTTGTTACTGATCCCAAGTGTTAAGTCCATGTTCACCCACTACTGTAATTCCCTTCTAATATATTAGAAAGCAGATATAAATCTATATTCTATTTCTTTTTAACTAAATATTGGGGATTTTCTCATTTTTCTCAAGTTTTTTTTTGCCTGTGTGTGGGACACACTTATTATTTAGTTCTTTAGATTGTTATAATTCATGGGCTGATGTGAAGATTCAATGAGCGAAGCATGTGCTGAGTTTCAGTCTCCAAAATTCTTGTAAAGCTGGATGTGTTGGCCAATGTCAGTAATTCCTGTTCTTCTTTGGCAAGATAAGAGGTAGAGACAAGAGAACATTGTAAGTTCATAGGCCAGCTATCTCTACATTTGTAACTGTGGACCACAAAGTGATTCTGTCTCAAACAAGATAGAAGACAAAACCAACACCCAAGGCTGTCTTCTGATCTACCCTGATATGCTGTGGTGTGTATGTACCACCCTCACACACACATACTTACACAATATATATACGTATATCTTGTATTTTTATATATATCACTTACTTTTTTATTTGAAGAAGTATTCTGTAATTCAAAATATTTGTTATCAGGCAAGTTGCAAGGTTTATATGTATTAGTTCAAATGTGGTTCATGATTTATTTATCCATGATCACAGATAAATCAGCTCCTATATACAGTGCTAGCCTAATAAACTTACATTCACATATTTGTGTTTTTATGTTATCTTTATTTCTCCTTCATTCAGAAAATCTGAAATTTGTAACTTGCTTATAATATATTTCTAAGTAGAACATTGTTATTACTATTTTTTATAAATATAAATTCATGTTTCTTGCTCAATAATTTCTTCTTAATCCTATTATTTTTAAATTCATAACATTGCTTACCATTAAATGACCGTTTCAATGTTAATTATACTCAAGTATAGATGCAATACTTAAAGAAAATTTGTCAAAATTGGTAACATACAAAGTATTAGTCCGCTTATTTATTTGATCCGGCACATAAAAGTAGAATTGGAATGCTAACAGTCTTTGAAAGCTTTTGACAGATGAGGCTCAGTTTATTATGTTTCTTCCTAAACATTGTTTAAATTGCTCAAGATTACCCAACAGGTCATAACTGAAAGCAATATTTTTTTGTTTGATCAATGATTTAATTTGAAAATACTTGGGAGATTGTATAGTACAGACATGAGCAACACATTGGAAAAGCTAAGAACTTGGAGTTATCAGCAAATACATCTTGTGTCAGGAAAGAAAGAGTAAGATTTTCACTACAAAGAAGTAAAAATGAATTGTCTTTGAAGAAAAAAGTACAAAAACATGAGTCTAATCAATTTGAGATATAACAAATTTTCTAAAACTGTAGAGTGTATAAATATAACACCCTCTTAAAACACAATGTGTAGGTAGGACATTTATTTGCCTTGTGGTACAAGCATGCACATTCAATACCCTTGATACCATCAGTCAGAAGACACCTTGATTATTCATACTGCTTAAAGTCATTAAACCAACTAAACATTGTCTGCATTTGTGTTGCCTTCAAACCTTGTAACATCAGTAAATGTTAACCTCTGTGCAGGTGTTCTTAAATGGTAAAACATACCTGACAAAGTATCATACAGTTATTATGCAGTTTAGTAACATACTGTGGTTTTTTGTTAGACCATAAACATGTTGCTTTTGCTTGTTTGTGTTGACTCCTGCAATGTAGATATGCATCTGAAAATGGCCTAACTACTGAAGGCAGCATGCCAGAGTAGACAGCCACAAAAGGATTTCACTTGGTGAGGCAGAGTGTCTCTAAGGCTAAGAATGGGGCTGAAAGGGGAATCTGTGATAGGTTTGGATGGCAAGTTAATATTCAATACAACTTGGACTAACTGAAAATATAAAACCCCCAAGTGAGTCAAGTATTATTTACTATTGTCTATCAAGAATAAATACATAAGTGAGTGGGAGTGAAATAATTATGCATTAGCTAAGAGCTCTATTGTATAATAAAGATAGCATCTCTAGATATGCTAGTATTTACTCTTAAATGTTGTGGATGATTGACTGATAAGTAAAGCACTGATTGGCCTGTAGCTAGGCAGGAAGTCTAGGTGGGACAAAGAGAGAAGAGAAGGGGCAAGTGGATGGCTGGGACAGGGGAGATGCTGCCGGCTGTCACCATGAGAAAATGTTAAGATACTGGTAAGCCATGAACCACATGGCAACTTATAGATTAATAGAAATGTGTTAATTTAAGATATAAGAACAGCTAGCTAGAAGCCTGAGCCATTAGGCCAAACAGTTTAAATAATATAAGTGTCTGTGTTTATCTTATAAGTGGGCTGTAGGACTGCGGGGACTTGGCAGGACCCAGAGAGAAACCACCAGCTACAAATGGCGCCCAATGTGGGGCAAGAGTTTCCACCTAAAATCTGAGAAACAAGATTGTAAAACGGAGCTAAAAAACAGCTTCCTATTTATCTCTCTCAAGTTAGCGGCAGCCTGCAGGTTTGAGCTACTATGGCGGGTTTATGGTGTATACCTCAGTATGGCGGGAAGAAGGCGTCTCCAAGCTGCACATTACGCTGCTGCTGTGTGGTGGATTTAGCCTTTGCTAGTCAAAAAAAAAAAAGAGGTTTCTGGGCTACATGCTGCTTGGATAGAAGCTTAGACCCACTATGGCTCCCAGTGCTAGTGGTAAATTATCTCCACCATGTTAAAAAACTAAATTGGGCAGAGCTAACAGCCAAGACTTCTGCTTTAGTACTACAGTTTAAAGCAAAAGTTATACAATAAGACAGATTCAGATAAAACAAGACTTTAAATGGTTTACAATGTGTGTAAAAACATACGTAGGCTTGAGAGGGAAAAAAGAATATATACAGTTATATAAACAAATAGATAGTTTTTTAAAAATAAAGTCTTTAAAGAGACAATAAAGGTAGTATAAAAAATAAGCCACGTAAAGATGGATATTACAAAGAAAATCTAGATTGTGTTGTCGTTGAGATTTTTAACTACAGAAAAACACTTGATTGTAAAAGCTGTAAAGTCAATATGTATATTTTAAAGATACCTTGACTTCAAAATTTGTATCTAAGGATATGTTGCTTTAGAAAGGAGGCTCTGCTTTTGTTTTCACAGAAAGCCAGAGGTTATGAATTTGTTCCAGATTAAGATACATCAGGTTTGACCAGCCAATACACCCTGAAAGGTCTCTGATGACACCATGGCCCAGATGATCCAACATCCAGAATGATTTCAAGGCAACTGGCTCAGACAATACAGCCTCACGGACTACCCCATAAGCCTAAAAATTTCTTTGTGTCCCCATAAGATACAGCATCCCCATCCAACAGAAAGTAGTAAGAAGAGCTACTCCCAAATTCCCAAATATACCAAGCTGGCATTAGAGATAAAATTGGCTCACTCCTTCTCTAAACCCAAACATATTACTTAAAAAAAAATAAATAAATAAATAAATAAATAAATAAATAAAAGGTTAAGAAATTCTTGTGTCCCATATCAAAAGAGCCCTCTGGTGTGGGACAGAGAAAAACCAATATTTTTATTTAAAACAGGTTGATTATAAACACAATCTCTTTCTAAAGAAGAAAAGGGGATATGATATAGATATGATAGGATGAAAGGGTAGGTTAATGAACCTACTTTTAAAGAACAACAACTTGTTTAGAAATGTTTTACATTGCTATAGATTTTAGTTTATTGATACAAAATTAAGGTTGATTTTGTTATACTGTATATATATTTCTACTCTCATTGGAGGTATTATGTTTATGTAACTCATTTAAATTGCAATAGATAATTATAATTAGTCTTCTATGATAACCAAACTTATAGTCATGTTAGTTTAGATTTCTAGGTATATATAGATATATTTCAGACAGATAGATGGTCTTCAAACACTTCAAAGACCTACAGAATATGGCATTTAAAATGTTTTAAAAATTTTAGACTCTCTGGATAGTGAGACATGTCTGCTCCTGGCAGCACAGATTTACTTCAGAGAGGAGGATGGGCATCGAAGACAATCCATATGGAGTTTATCTTCTTCATAGCAAAAATAGCCATTTGGGCAAGAAACTGTTCTTGCCTAGACTGCTTGATCAACTGGACATGTAGGACCCATAGGAAGGTGATCCCTGAACCTTGCTTGGCAAAATGGTCCTTCAGGTTCCTGCTTTGCAGAGGAAACTGCCAGACATTCTACGGGACACAGAGAGAAATGACTGAGAGACTCTAGGCCTGTGGGCTGAAGACAGATGCCCCAACTTTACAGAGGAACTTTGGATGACTGTCCAGGCTGCCAGCTGTCTCTGTCTACTCTCACAAGACTCCCGAAAGTTGCTTGCATACTTCTCCCATTTCTCAGGTAATATTATTTCCTTCTGAGGTCTTTGATGTAGTTGAAGACTAGATAGTTATAATTTCCTTAGTTATGATAAAAGATAATCTAGATATAAAACCTTAGACTCACAAATATAAGATAGATAGGATATTTTCTTTAATTTTGCCAAATACAAATAGACTAGATGTTGTAGCTGTGATTCTTGCTTGATAATTGTTTTGTTATATGTAATTTTACTATGTTGAAGTTGAAACCTTCCTTTTTGAAAAAAGACAAAAAGGGGAAATGCTGAGGATGATTGATAAGTAAAGCGCTGATTGGCCATTAGCCAGGCAGGAAGTATAGGTGGGACAAAGAGAGAAGAGAAGGGGCAAGTGGAAGGCTGGGAAAGAGGAGATGCTGTTGGCTGCCACCATGAGAAGATGTTAAGATACTGGTAAGCCACGAGCCACATGGCAACTTATAGATTAATAGAAATGGGTTAATTTAAGATATAAGAACAGTTAATTAGAAGCCTGAGCCATTAGGCCAAACAGTTTAAATAATGTAAGTGTCTGTGTGCTTAATTTATAAGTGGGCTGTGGGACTGCAGGGGCTTGGTAGATTCTGGAGAGAAACCACCAGCTACACTTAAATTTAAAGCAGTTAAAATTAACAATTTCTCTTTATCAATTATACTAGTCATGACACAGTCTTCAAAGTCATGTGTGTCTTATGGCTTCCTAAGTGTATAGCACAGGCTGAGTTTTTCCACCATCACAGGGTTCTCCTCACAGACAGTGATCTCACAGGATGATGGAATAAAAACTCGGAAAGTAAAGCAATAGGTGTTTGCGTGAACATAGAACCAAGATAAAGGGCACAGATTCCAAAGCCATAGGTCTAAGGATACCAATGACAATGATCCATAACACAATTGAAATAACATTTCTATGTCTTCAGAACTTGTGGCTCAACCTTTTACTTTGATAACAACACCCAGGTATTTTGGAAACAGGAAACCAGGTGGTTGCCGTTCCTCTTTGAAACTGTAAAATAAACAGAGATTTCTGATAGTCCATCATGAACACTTTCATTTATTCCCTAATCCAAAGAACACTGTGTGCAATAAGTTCTCACTGAGGAACATAGTAGGAGATGGAAATACAAATGTAACTGATCTTTGCTGCAAGAACCCTATAGCCCAAAGGCACATAGTTAGAGTTATTTATGTAAAGAATATTCCAGTATGTGCTGCCATTAGTATTACACCGGATATAGGTGATTTTGTTTGTTTGTTTGCATGAATTTTTGAGACAAGGTCTCATCTATGACAGGCTGGCCTAAAATCCTCCTGCATCAGCTTCCTGAGTGTTGGGATTACAGAGAAAAGAATCTAGTTTATGATTTCTAAATTAGAGCAGGATGGAAGTAAGAAAAAGAAGATTGATTGAGTGTGTGTGTGTGTGTGTGTGTGTGTGTGTGTGTGTGTGTGTCTGTACTTATGAGTGTGTATTCAAAAATGCCTTCAAGGAAAATAAACACAATAATGATAATAGTGACAATGTGGGAAAGCTGAAAATTATAAACCTCATCAATTTGTTATATCACATTTCTCCTCCATTGTAAACCATAAACCCCTATAGAGTCAAACCCCTGAAGTTGTCTTTGATGCTTCCTATATCTTCATGTCAGAAGCAATCATATCCTCTACTCTTTAAGCCCTTTAATTGGAGGTGGTAATTTTTCAGTTTGGCCAAGTTTTTTATCTTTTTGTTTGCTTTTACATGTTATTTTGCTTTGATGTTACTTGCGGAGATCTCATTTCTCATTTAGGTATTTTTCTTTGTATAAGTATTATCTCAAACCCTTACTAGCCCACACACTGAATTGATTTTTTTCCAAATTGTGAATACAGTCAAATGATTCCTGCTGACTGCTTCAGTGACCATTGAAGGAGTCTCATAAGTAGGTCAAGCTACAAAACTGTCATACATATGTAGAGGGCCTAGGTTTGTCCCATGTGTCTCCCTGGCTATTGGTCCAGAGTCTGTGAGCTCCAATGAGCACAGATTAGTTGTTTCTGTGGAATACCTTGTGATGGAAGGAGTAAGGTTGGCATGATTTATTAATGTCATTCCACTATACAGTGGCTCTAAACCTTCCTAATGCTATGACCCTTTAATACAGTACCTCATGTTGTATTGACCCCAACCATAAAATTATCATTGCTACTTTATAACTGTAATTTTGTGACTATTATGAATTGTTATATAAACATCTGATATGCAGGATATCTAATACACAACTCCAGTGAATGGGTCATTCTATTAAAAGGAGTCTAGACCCACAGATTGAGAAAAATTGTATTATAAAGTTTAAAATAAAAGACAACTTCACCTAAACTTTCTTTCATCTTTCTATATGGTCATTGTTCTGATTTAGTGATGTTAATGACATTTTAATAATACATTTGTTTAATATTTTAAATTATTTTTTGTGAAATTTTTTCATGTCTCCTAATCACCTGTGCAGTCTTTTTCAAAACCATACAACTAATTTTTGTTTATTAAAGCAACTGGTGACTTTTATTTTTCTGAGATGTCATTGTTTATATATTTTTGAAAAGGCATACTATTTAAACATCTATGCTTATAGCCATAGACAAATGCTACTTTCATCATTCCTATAAGAATCTTCTCTTTGCCATGAGTATTATGAATTCAGAGATCCTTGGCTATCACAGGAGCTAACAATTAGAGACTGTTTAGTGTTCTGTCCTAAACAGAATGCATAGCACTCCAAAAAAAATCACAGAAGGGTAGAAAGAATATGTGGTGGAAGTAATATGCTGTGGAATATTATTTTAAGATCTGTTACATTTATTTATGCTGTGGAACAGTTGTTTAATGGTGCAAAAATGTGTTGCATTCTTTTATGTTGCATTTGTTTAACTCTGTGAAGCTGTGTTACTTTGTCTGTCTAAAAAACTAATTGGTCTAATAAAGAACTGAACAGCCAATGGTGAGGCAGGAGAAAGGTTAGGCAGGACTAGCACATAGAATAAATAGAAGGTGAAATCTGGGAGAAAAAATAAATAAGAAAAGGAGAGGAAGTCACTAGGGGCCAGCCACATAGCCACACAGTCAGCCATGGAGTAAGAGTGAAAGTAAGTTATACAGAAGTAAGGAAAGGAAAAATCCCAGAGACAAAAGGTAGATGGGATAATTTAAGTTAAGAAAAGCTGGCTAGAAATAGCTAAGCTAAGGCCAGGCATTTATAAATAAGAATAAACCTCCATCTGTATTTATTTGGGAGCTGGGTAGTGGGACCCCCAAAAGAGTCAATGAGTAAAAAAGCAACCAACAACATTTTGGTGCCCAAAGTGGGGCTCCTGAATATCCCTAGGGCCTGAGATAGTTGAAAAAACAAACAAAAACAAAAAACAAAAAGGACACATCTCCTTTGACGGGGGCTGCCGTTTAGCCGGCAGGGCAGCACTAGAGAGAAATGGCAAGCTCAGTGAGAAATGCTTGTGGCAGCATAGGTACTGGCTTCCTACCGCTAGGAAAGTTGAACGCAGTTCCTGTTCACCCACCACCAAGGGGGGCATGAGCTTTAGGCTTGGCTTTCATCAACCTAAAATCAGGTGGAGCCAGCCAAGACATGCACAGAGGACTTAAGTGTCTTAGCAGTTTAACATTTGCTCCTGTTGTCAAAACAGACTAGAGATATGCAGTAAAAGAGGTCCAGATGGGAAAAAAGTCTCTGAACAAGTTCCAGTGTGTTGTACAATGTGCGTGGGCTTAAGAAAGAAATGAGTATAGACAGTCATAGAAAGAAAGAAATAATTTAAAAAATAACAAAGTAAAGTCTTTAAAGAAAGAGCAAAAGTAATATAAAAGAAAAAAGCCACATAAGATGGGAAATACATGGGGAGTCTGTATCCTATATAGTATTGTGTTGGTTTTGAACTTTTTTGAATGCTAATGGACAAGCAGCAACTGCTGGCAAACACGGGCTTATGAACAGGACTGCAAAATTAAACCAGACTATATACTTTAGGAATGCCTTAATTTTAAGATGGAAGTCAAAAAAATGTATTTGTAAAATGGAACTTTAAAGATGCATTGCTGGCGAGAAGGAGGAGGGTTTATGTGAGCAAGAGTTGTTAGGACCAGGGATGGATGGAATACAGGGACAAGTGGCCAAACGAATGGAAACACATGAACTGTGAACCAATGGCTGAGGGGCCCCCAACTGGATCAGGCCCTCTGAATGGGTGAGACAGTTGATTGGCTTGATCTGTTT